>CAWUFW010019588.1:0-180973 GCA_963921515.1 Calotriton arnoldi
GCACACGTTAATTCTTTTTCCTTTCGTTAATAATGACGCACAGCCATATTACAGTATGAATAACAAGGTTTGAATGCTTCAAACTTTATTGTGCACTTCCACGTAATACATTTCTAATTAAGTACTTTGACTTTAAAAGTCAGTCCGTCTTGGGCTCTTAATAATGACGTCATCACGTTAGCGTGAATGTGGAAGCAGTCGCACTAAGGTCGCAGTGATCAGAGATTTGTCTTGTGTTTAAACCTTACCAACTACCGAGTAAGTATATATATCGGTTTCAACTCGGGCACATAGTTCTTACAGAGCACGTTAGATTAATACAGGTAATCACATCGCGCTTCTCGCATAACTGTCATCCTATTAAGCATTTCAAAAAGCAAATTCAGTTTGTTAGATTAATTAAGGTATGCCATCACGTTTTTAGCATAATACAGTGTCCCGCAAACTTTGGCTGTACTTGGACCCGTTTTCATTTGATGTTTCTCATATTCTTGTCATTTGTGTCTTATTGTTCCTATGAATGGATAAGCTGAGTACATAGAGAAGTGGGAACAGCTTTCCCGTTTGTATAGTTTTTTTCTCAAACATGTATTATATCATTTATGACTCGTATGGGCTCTAAATATGTAAATATGTTTATATGAACTGCTTAATTTTGGTTCTTATTTGTTTATGCTGAATGTCACTGTAATGATGTTGTTACATGAAATTTAAGTCAGTCAGGACTGAATTGGCTCTTGTTTTTTATCGTTTTTCAGAGACCCCAGATGAAGGGTCAATTTAGACCCGAAATGCATTGGGTTATGTAAAGAACGAAGATCATGTTTACAATGAAATATGCTTTTTGACCATGAAATAAAAAGTCAGTATGAATAAATTGATGATGAAGTCAAGAAAAAATCGTTATTAAAGTATTATGTTTTGAAGATATCTAAGTTGGATGAGAAACCCCTCAGTTTCAAAGTAAAAGTGCACCCATCCACCATTGTCTCGCCTAACCTGACAATCATTAAATTTTAAGATCTCTCAGATATACAACTGGGGCCGCTGTAGATTCGCAACCCCTGCGATCTCGTGCCTGAGATCTGATTGGCTGCCAACACTTCAAACCAGGAAGTGTTGGCAGCCATCATGTGACTTGGTTGAACCGAGTCGCAAACAAAAATGTTTAAAAAAAAGAAAAGGGGCAGGGTAGAAACACCCTGACCCCCTAGGCCTGTTCAGGGGATCCCACAGGGACCGCCAGGACCACAAAAAGCAATTTGTGTTTTTTTAATTTTCCGCTGAAGTTGCGTTGGATCCCCGAATCCTGCTGAAAATAAAAAAACAACGAAGCGCGGGTTCGCTTCGCTTCATTTAATTAAGTCCCCGGGTGGGCCAGTTCCTAGGAGCAATAAATAATCATGATGGGGGACCCCGCATGGGCACTTGCTCCACGAGATTGGTTTTCATTTAGCACTGTAAGTGAGAGGCGTTACTAATACTCGATATACGGTACTCCGTTTATGATCATTAGATAGATGAAAGGCTGAGCTGGGCAGGCTGTAATTAAAGCCTGTGATCTGTAGGTTGCAGAGATATCTTGGAAGCAATCACCTAATTTCCTTTTGCATTCCACCAAACAATAATCAACACTTACCTACTTAAAAGCACAGTTTTGATCAATTTCAGAAGGATAGGACATTGACTGGTGCATGCTGGGATTGGAACCTGTATCTCACATGTGGCACGCACCTCGCCATCCCTGTGCTCTTTCTGGTCAACACATGCATTATTATTTTTTTAAATTCAAAGAGAGAACGGAGCATGATTGTGTTTACCTTGCTGCAGGACAGGAGCAAGTCAGCCTCGCTGAAGTTGTATCCTTCAAAATGGCTGGCACTTGTTCTGTTTTTCTTACACCTTGTTGCAAGGCGCTGTGAGAGTCTGGTTCCGCCTCCCCCTTCCTGTGCTCTCCATTTTCGGGGGTGGGAGGTGTACTGCTCACGCCACAGCAGACTTCCTCCATCCTCAGCTTCAGCCGCGCCCCCCCACCAGAGAGAAAACAGCAGCGTGAGACTGAAAATGCACAGTGTGTTGGAGGAGAGGGGAGGAGGAGGTGAGATGACAAGGAAGCCGGCTCGATAAGTGGGTGAGGGATGGGGGTAGTAAATTCTGACTGTGTGGAGCTGGAGTACAAAATCCTAAAACTCCTGTTTACCGTCTTCATTAAGAAGGATGGACGGGTCAGTGCATGTCCTGCAGGTAGCATTATGGCACTTTGTTGGTTACATGCTCAATCATATAGCTCAGTGGGTTTGACATTGCTGCTAAGCAGCATCGCTAAAAAACATGCCAAATGTTTGAGAGAGTAATTTACGTATTGATTAATCAATTGTAATATTAAAATAACACCGTTGTATATAGCAATTCGTATAAAACCTCTGCAATTTCTTAGCGCCAAAAAACAGATGGTACTATTATCCAATTTAATGGCACCCAATGTACTGACCTCAGGGCCTTTAGACAACTTCAGATGTCAGGGCCAAAACTCACACACAGTGCAATCAAGGAATATCTGGAGACCAAGGGAGCTGGTGGAAAGGGTGGACCACATATTTCATGGGGGGAACAGGTGAAAGGGGTTTCTCTTTGGTAAAAATAAATGCCGCACATTTACACCATGCAGACAGGTTCCAATGCACATCTGGTACCTGTGATAATACCATGGGAGCCTCGTTATCAGGGTCATCTTCAGAATTTCAGGGGCCCTGGGCCAAACGTATTTTGAAGGCCCCTGTTCGTAACAGCTTTGGATGTATGATCCAATTTCACCTCTTTCATGCCCTTTTTGGCCAGGTCACTGACAGTGCACAGGCACACTTGTCCTAATTCTAAATGTGTTAACATCTAATATTCAGGGATAGTGACGTGTGTTTTCAATATTGTACCACAGCAGGAGCTCACTTATAATATTGCAAATAATTTCTGAGACACCCACCTATTTCTCATATGTGAGTGCTGTTTTAATCTAATACAAACTGTTTTTATAGATGTTGCATGGTGTTGAAAAACAAACATTCCACTGTGGAACTTCTGTAATAGATTCAAATAAATTACCCACATTAAAAATCAATTAATGAAAAATGGTATTTAAAACAATCTGTTAATATTTATTCAATGTCATCAGGGCAAGAATAGAGCCTGGAAGGCTGGGACCTTGGGCCAGGGCCCACTTTTCCCATGCCTTAGAAGGTTTCTGCTCGATATGTGCAGGTGGTCCTGAAAGGGGGTCACCACCTCAACAAAAGATTTGGAAATTCACCCCATGAATACCACAGAATCTTCTTCAGTCAGGTCTAGAAACTGGAGACTTAGGGGCATATTATCAAGGATCTGCGATAATTATCGCAAAGTGCGCTTAGCGCTGTTTTTTTTATTGCCGGCCATCGCTGGATTTCCTCGCCGTGATAGCGCTGTATTATCAACGCGTATCGCAAAGGCGATAGGAAAACCAGCGATAGCGAATAAAACCAGCAATAGCGTGAGAATTCCAGCGCTAAATTAACTGCGCTAATGAAAAGCTTGCTAATAGGCAAGTGTGCACTTAACCTAACAATCCACCCCCCATTGACAAGATGGTTAAGGCAAGTTTTTTTCAGGCGTTAAATTCCAGCGATAAGCGCGACTTTTCTTATCGCTTCGCGGGCATTGATAATAGAGGGAAGTTGTGTTTGCGATTGTTTCAATGGAGTTTAAGTCAGGAACGCCTACTTTGCATGTCATTAGCGATATATATCGCTGACATGCTTAGAGATTAAAAAACGGTCGCTATCGCCAAAAAACTCACGCTAAGGTCCGTTAGCTGCAGCTTGTTAATAGTGTAATAAAAATATCGCTGCATTAGCGGCAGAAAAGTGCCCCTAACGCGGCGGTAAAGGGCTTGATAATATGCCCCTAATTTTCAGGCAGAAGAACTGTAATGTTCGAAGAATTGAGGAAACGAAGGACCTCCTTACTCATAGCCCAGTTAATTGCAATCTATGGATTAGCTGGTGTCACAGAACATATCACAATTAAACCATCAGAACACAGGGACACCATAAGCCTGCATTAAGAGCACTTGATCACTGCAGAATTGTGGCAGGAAACAGCAGTCTAATGCTTGAGGGAGCTCCCTGTGGAGATGACCTCTGCAGTCTGCAGAAGGAAGCAGGTGATATTCAGTCCCGTGTACTGAGGTGTAAGGCATTAAGTGCTGACCTGAGCACAGAGAAGCAGTGAACAATCTGGCATGTGTTGGTCTGAGCACCAAAAGACAGAGGATATTCCTGTATGTATGGATGCCGGCCTGAGAACACGGGGGCATGGAGTACTGTGGCCGGCACTGCACTGAGCATATAGGAGAAGTACATTTTCCAGCTAGTGCTGACATGAGCACACAAACACAGTGCATATCCCAGCAAGTGTTGACCAGAGCACACAAATAGGAGATATTACTGCAAGTGCTGGCCTAGTACACAGGTACAGTGCATGTTCCAGTGTTGTCTTGATGTCTTGCCCCTGGAATGGTGGCCCATTTCCTGACTTGACCTCTCTGGGAAGCCCAAACAGTACAAAAGTATTTTCCAGGACAGGCTGGACATGGACGAATGCAGTGGTTGGCACAAGCTCCACTATGGGGAACTTTGAGAATGAGTCCATGATCGCCAGTGTGTCGGCCATCCGGGAAACTCCCAAAGTCGATGCTGATTTTCATCCAGGGATTCAGGCAGGGCTGCTCCATCAGTATGGGAGCTGGAGCCGGTTCATTGCCAGTTATTGCACAGGGGTGGCAGCGTCTGACCTCTTCGTCCGCCATTTCGTCCATGCTGGGGAACCACACTTTTGCGGGGAGTCTTGCCTTTGTCTTTGCGGCCCTCTGGTGCCCTTGATGGGCAAGTGTGACCATTCGACTGCTGAGGCTTCTTGTGACAACAATCCTTTGCCCTCTTAGCACCAACCCAAACCCGCTGAAGCTTAGCTCATGCCGCACCCTCCAGAGCTGGCGGCAGACATGATGTTCCTCTGCCATGAGTGACTTGGAGCTGTCAAGGAATCAATGCCACTGTCCCCTAGCCAGAGTCTCCTTAACTTTTCTGAGGGTATAATCTGCGTCCGTGGTGCTCCAGAGGTCTTCTCTCATTATGGCAATTGGGCAAGCATCGGCCTCCACCATCTTTATGAAGCATTTGGTAGGCTCGTCCTCCGCCATGGAATCCCCTACGCTACCTGGTGGTGGATGTCTTGACAGGAAATCCACCAGGTTGTCCACTCCTGGTCTGTAGATCAGCTGGAAGGAGTATGCTTGGAGCTGGATGGCCCATCTCTCTATCCTTGGTGGTGCTAGGCAAGACAACCCGTTAAACAGTGGTAGTAGAGGTTTGTGGTCCGTCACTACACGGAACAGATGGCCGCAGAGGAATAGGTTGAAATGTTTGCACGCCCACCGGATGGCCAGGGCCTCCCTCTCTATTTGAGTGTAACGTGTTTCCATCTGCGACAGTGGCCGACTGGCGTATGTGACCGGGACACAGGTCCCTTTGTCGATTTCTTGCAGGAGGACTGCCCCTAGCCATATGGGGCTGGCATCCACGACTAGTTTTGTTTTCTTCTTGGGATGGAAATATGCCATGGTCGTCTGGTCTAGTAGCGACTCCTTGATGTTGTTGACTGCCATCTCTCCTTTGGGGCCCCACCCCCATGGCATGCTGGACTTCATAAGCTGGTGCAGAGGTTTCAACAGCGTGGCTAGGCCAGGGAAAAACCTCCCGCAGTATGTCACCATGCCAAGGAAGCTCCTAACTTCCATCGGGTTCTGGGGCACCGGGGCGTTTTGGGTGGCTTCCGCCTTGCGTGGATCTACAAGGAGCCCCTCTTGTAAGAACACATATCCAAAGAACTCAAACGAGCCCATATAGAATGAGCACTTTTTCTTGTGCAGCATGAGGCTGCAATCTGCGAGGCGCTGCAGCGTGGCTCACAGCTGGATGTGGTGTTCCTCCAGGCTCTGGGAGTATATCAAAATGTCATTTCTGAGGTTTATTATGCCGACCAGGCCCGAGAGGGTATCCTTGATGGCGTTTTGGAACACCTCAACAGCAGAAGATGCCCCAAAGCTGAGCCGAGTGTATCGCCAGAGGCCCACGTGTGTTGAAAAAGTCGTTATGTAAGGACTTTTTGGTGCCAGCTCCAGCTGGTGGTACCCCAAATTCAAATCCTGTTTGGAGAACCAGGGGTGACGGAATCTTGAGTAGATTAATTCAAAAAGATCTGGCACAGCAACAGGTAGCACAAAAAGTGGAAAGGGGTGAGTACACCACGTAACCAAGCAGTGTCTGAGGAATTAACAATAGAATAGAAAGACACTTGGGAGGCTTAGAGTTGCTCTCGCTCTACTTTAGAAAAAACCTTAGAAATTAAAAAAAAAGCAAAGGTTACAGGGACTTTATAGTTAGGAATTAGCATTTCATTTAAAAATCTTGGAAATTTACTGAAACAACCAAAGGTTACAAGGACAATATAGTTAGCAAATAGAATAAAAATAAACCTTAGAAATTCACAAAAAAACAAAGGTTACAGGTACGTTATAGTTAGGGTCAGATTTAACTCATACAAAGCCAGAAAAATTCAGCTGTTATAGTTACCTAAGTTAACTATAACTCGTGCCCCTGCAATGCACTGTTTATGACCTCACATATTATATCACTCATGACATGGTCAGTGACATATATATAAGGTTTGACAAAGACCGCGTTTACGGTTGAAACGCGTTACCTGGTTGCATGTAGCCACAATAGAATTCTTTGAAAGTGAGCCCGAGCGTGCTGGAGTCTGTTCATATGGGTGAGCAGGCACGTTGAAGGATATATATATATATATATATATATATATATATATATATATTATCTACTGGCGGTCGCCAGTAGATAGTTATAGTTACAACCTATTATCCATAGGAAATCCGCGACATTCTATTTGAAATAACGTTGGCGCCGGTTGACGAATCTTCGTGAAAGTTTCCAACTTGTTGGGGCGCTCCGCTCCGCTCCTACCCTGAAAGTCTCGGGGTGATACGTGAAGCGGGGGCCGAGAAAAAAGGGGGTCCCAAAACGCGTTTTCCCCATTCATTTTTCCATAGGAACCTTTAGTCGCAGCTACAGCCCGAACTGCTGAACGGAATTACACCAAATTTGGCAAAGAGGTAGTCCTTGGTTCAGACTGGTGCCTTTTGCTTAAATGGTGTAAATCCGTTCAGTAGTTCCTGAGAAAATCAAAAGTAAAAGTACATATATATCTATGGGCGCGTCGGATACGCGTACCCTCAGCGCACCCTGCGCGCACCGTCCCGATCACGAGCTGCATGCTAATTGGCTGTCAGCTGGCTGTCAACATTCTGATTCAGGAAGTGTTGGCAGCCATTTTGTCCCTCGGTAGAACCGAGGGACAGAAACAAGTGCGCAAAGCGCAAAAGGGGGCAGGGTAGAAACACCCTGACCCCTAGGTCTGCTCAGGGGTCCCACAAGGACCCCTGGGCAGAAAAGATTTTTTTTTTTTAAATCGGCGGGATGCGCTTAGGGTGCGCGTATCCCGCCGAGAAAAAAAAGAAACAAGTGTGCAAAACGCACAAAGGGGGCAGGGTAGAAACACCCTAACCCCTAGGCCTGCTCAGGGGTCCCACAAGGACCCCTGGGCAAAAAAAGCATTTAAAAAAAAAAAATCGGCAGGATGCGCTCAGGGTGCGCGAATCCTGCCGAAAAAAGAAAAATCGAAGCGCGGTCTCCCGCGCTTCAATTGTATTTTGCCCCCGGGTGGCCCAAGTCCCGGGAGCATGCTGGGGGGTTTATTTTATGTATGGGGGCCTCAAAGGGCCCCCAAGCCCCGGGGACCGCCACCCCCGGGGCTTTCTTTTAAAAATGGTGCGGGAGGGCTCTGAGCCCTCCCGCAGCCCCGGGGACCACCACCTCCCGGGCTTTTTTTTTAAATTAAACAACCTGTGTGGGGGCTCCAGCCCCCACACGCCCCGGGACCGCCACCTCCCGGGGCACTAACAAATTAAAATGGGGGTCCGTTTTGGACCCCGAAGCCCCGGGGACCACCACCTCCCCGGGGCTGTGCTGATGTAGGGAGGGGGGCCGCGCGGCCCCTCCTGGAGCCCTTGATGGCCCTGGGGACCACCACCCCCGAGGGCCGGCTCCTGCAGTGTCCCGGGGTGCCTACCCCGGGACACTGTAGTTTGCTATGGCAGGACGGGAGCCTCGCGGCTCCCGTCCTGCCATAGCAAACTGCTTTGGATATTGGAAGAGAGAGCAGGAAACCTGCTCTCTCTTCCAATATCCAAAGCAATTGCTTTTCCACATGGGGAGCAGCATGTCAGCTGCTCCCCATGTGGAATAGCAATGCCGGCTCCCAAGGGACGTGGGGAGCCGGCGGGACTGTGGGGGATTGGGGACCCCCCACAGTCCCCAACGGAGAGGGCCAGCCCCGGGGGATGGGGTCCCCGGGGCAAGTAGTGGCCCGGGAGGGGGCCACGCGGCCCCCTCCCCAAAAAAGAGCAAAAAAAAATTTAAATAAAAAGGAAAGGCCGGCCCCGGGGGATGGGGTCCCCGGGGCCTTAAAATGGCCAGAGGAGGGGGCCACGCTGCCCCCTCAAAAAAAAAAATATAGAGGCCATGCCCCGGGGGATGGGGTCCCCGGGGCCAATACAGGCCAAGGGAAGGGGGCCACGCGGCCTCCTTCCCGTTTTTTTTTTTAAAGGTAATTTTAAAAAGGGGTAAGGCCCTGGGGGATGGGGTCCCCAGGGCCCAAAAAAGAAAAAGGAAGGGGGCTACACAGCTCCCCTTCAGGGAGAAAAAAAAAAATTAAAAACGATCGGGCCCGCAGGCCCCGCCCCCTTCCTTCACCACTCTGCAAACGCGCCCTGGCGCGTTTGCAGAGGGGAACGAATTCCCCTTGAATACTGGGGGTCCCTGGGGCCAACTAGCCCACCAGGTACCTCCAGTATGCGCCAGGGGCTGCCTTGCAGAGAGGTGTACAGAGGCCACGCCCTTTTACACCTCTCTGCAACGCAGCTCTGTGGCGCTTTTGGAGGTATATGGTGGGCTAGTTGGACTCCGGGGACCCTCAGGATTCAAGGGGACTTAATCCCCCAACTTAAAACGCGCCACGGGGTGCGTTTGCACAGTGGTGAAGGGAGGGCGGGGCTTCAGGTGACATGTGTGCAAACAGGCCCCGTGGCGCGTTTTAAGATGGGGAATTAAATCCCTTCAATCCTGAGGGTCCCTGGGGGCCAACTAGCCCAACAGGTACATCCAGAAAGCGCCACAGAGCTGCGTTGCAGAGAGGTGTAAAAGGGGTGTGGCCTCTCTACACGTCTCTGCAACGCAGCCCCTGGCGCATATTGGAGGTTCCTGGTGGGCTAGTTGGCCCCTAGGGACCCTCAGGATTCAAGGGGACTTAATCCCCCAACTTAAAACGCGCAACGGGGCGCGTTTGCACAGATGTCACCTGAGGCCCCGCCCCTCCCTTCACCATTGTGCAAATATTCCTCTAAAATCAGCCGAAATACGACTTCCGATTTACTCACCTGTTATCAGGAGAGACCTCAGTGCTGCATCTTTCAGCCCAGTACTGGTCCTGAAAAGTAATTTTAACCGTACTTACCGGTAACTTGAATTTCCTTCATAGGCTAACATTGACTGGTTTCACTTGGAAATTCTTCTAAGTGTGGAGTTTTGGAACTTTAAAATATTCCTCTAAAATCAGCCGAAATACGAATTCCGATTTACTCACCTGTTATCAGGAGAGACCTCAGTGCTGCATCTTTCAGCCCAGTACTGGTCCTGAAAAGTAATTTTAACCGTACTTACCAGTAACTTGAATTTCCTTCCATAGGCTAACATTGACTGGTTTCACTTTGAAATTCTTCTAAGTGTGGAGTTTTGGAACTTTAAAATATTCCTCTAAAATCAGCCGAAATACGAATTCCGATTTACTCACCTGTTATCAGGAGAGACCTCAGTGCTGCATCTTTCAGCCCAGTACTTATCCTCAAAAGTAATTTTAGCCGTACTTACCAGTAACTTGAATTTCCTTGCATAGGATATCATTGCCTGCTTTTTGCTGAAAAAGTTTCTAAGTGTTGATTTTTGGAACTTTAAAATATTCCTCTAAAATCAGCCGAAATCCGAATTCTGATTTACTCACCTGTTATCAGGAGAGACCTCAGTGCTGCATCTTTCAGCCAAGTACTGATCCTCAAAATTAATTTTAACCGTACTTACCGGTAACTTGAATTTCCTTCATAGGCTAACATTGACTGGTTTCACTTGGAAATTCTTCTAAGTGTGGAGTTTTGGAACTTTATAATATTCCTCTAAAATCAACCAAAGTACGAATTCCAATTTACTCACCTGTTATCAGGAGAGAACCCAGTGCTGCATCTTTTAGCCCAGCACTGACCCTGAAAAGTAATTTTAACCGTACTTACCAGTAACTTATATTTTCTAACATAGGAATCCATTGTCTGGTTTTCAGCAGAAAACTTTCAAAGTGTCGATTTTCACAAACTACAAATATTCCTTAAAAATCGCCTGTATGACTTAAACGCATTCATTCAACTGTTTACAGGAGATGCACCAGTGCTGGATCCAGGATCCAACACTGAGTAAGAAAAAGTAACGATAACAGTTTTTACCTGCTAAGTGAATTTCCTTCCATAGGATAACATTGGTGATTCTATGAGAAAAAGTTTCTAAGTGTCAACTTTTAAAGTACAATAATATTCCTTAAAAATCACGACTGTAACCAAAACGCTTTTACTCAACTGTTTACAGGAGATGTGCCAGGACTGAATCTAGGATCCAGTCCTGTGGTTAGAAAAGTAATCCATAAAGTAACTAATTGCATTTAACTAGAAATTCACATTGAGCTGAATGTTGCATTGTGTTTGAAAATGTGTTGCACATTGCAACAACTGTAACTACTGTACTTAAAAGTCTATTGCCTATGTGCAAAGTATTTAAACTAAAGTAATTCATTCTGAGAAAGTATTTTTTGTAATGTAATGTATAATGTAATTACAATGTAATTTAAATAATAAAATATGTAAAAAAAATTGTTTCTAAAAATGTAGTAAATCAGTATTTTAAAAATTTATATAACAATTAATACATTTAAAAATTGTCATTTACAAAACCTTTGAAATTCACTGAAAAAACCGTAGGTTTCAGACATGTTATAGTTACAAATTAGCATTTAAAAAACCTTTGAAATTCACTGAAAAAACCATACGTTTCAGGGACGTTATAGTTACAAATTAGCATTTAAAAACCTTTGAAATTCACTGAAAAAACCATAGGTTTTAGGGACAGTTATAGTTAGTTGGACATTGCACTCGTACAAAACCCGTGAAATTCCCCGTTATAGTTTGTCCAGCTAACTATAACTCACGCCCCCGCAATGCACTGCTGATGACGTCACATATTACATCACTCATGACATGGTCAGTGACATCACTGATGACATCACTGATGACATCTCAAATGACATCACTGATGACATCACTGATGACATCATCCATGTGATAATTTCATGCATCTTCTCACACCCTAATATAACCTTTGATACACCCACTCTAAAGTACAGACTGCCATTCGCAAAACCATAGACACTCCAACACCAATAACTACATACCCACTCACTGATTCTTAGGTCTACACACACACATCCACTCACTCACCCGAACAGTCACTCATATTTACGGTCACTCAGTACAGGACTATCATATGCACTCATACTCCTATATAGACACTCAAACACCGCCACTCATCCATAGAGGTACTCACACACCTAGTCAGTCATGTAAATAATTAAACACACTACCATTTACTCACCTATACAGTTATACACACACCAGCTCACTTACTCATACAAATACTAGCACATTCTTACGCTCTTATACAATCACTGATACAAGCACACACTCATCCATACAGCCACTATCACAATCAGTCACTCTTGCTTATAGCTATTTATATACTCCAACACACATATATACTGCCTTTCACATATGTAGTTACTCACACATGTACCACTGGGACATACATTCACTCACTAACACACTCTTACACACACTTACCCACCCATACAGTCTATCACAGATGCACTCTTGAAACCATCCACCCAGTGAATCACCCACTCACACATCTATGCACAGAGTCGCACACACCCCTCCCACACAAACACTCAGGCACCCATACAGATACTCACACAAGCATTCAATAACTCATATAGACACTCATGTAGCTATTCTCAAACACATGCAGCCACTTACAAAGCAACAGACAGACGGATACAGACATTCACCCAGTTTAGTCACTAACCCATGCATTCAGTAAGATACGTTAAATCACTCACTTATACAGTCAGTCACGCACCTACTAAATCATCCATACAGACACTTACACACCCACTCATTCTTCAATACGTCTTTTCCTATATATATTAAAAATATTTAAACTTTACAGAAACACACAGTCACTGGATGATGTCATCAGTGATGTCATCAGTGATGTCATTTGAGATGTCATCAGTGATGTCATCAGTGATGTCACTGACCATGTCATGAGTGATGTAATATGTGACGTCATCAGCAGTGCATTGCGGGGCGTGAGTTATAGTTAGCTGGACTAACTATAACGGGGGAATTTCACGGGTTTTGTACGAGTGCAATGTCCAACTAACTATAACTGTCCCTAAAACCTATGGTTTTTTCAGTGAATATATATATATATATATGTATATATATATATATATATATATATTCAATGAAAAAACCATAGGTTTCAGGGACGTTATAGTTACAAATTAGCATTTAAAAACCTTTGAAATTCACTGAAAAAACCATAGGTTTTAGGGACAGTTATAGTTAGTTGGACATTGCACTCGTACAAAACCCGTGAAATTCCCCGTTATAGTTAGTCCAGCTAACTATAACTCGCGCCCCGCAATGCACTGCTGATGACGTCACTTATTACATCACTCATGACATGGTCAGTGACATCACTGATGACATCACTGATGACATCTCAAATGACATCACTGATGACATCATCCAGTGACTGTGTGTTTCTGTAAAGTTTAAATATTTTTAATATATATAGGAAAAGACGTATTGAAGAATGAGTGGGTGTGTAAGTGTCTGTATGGATGATTTAGTAGGTGCGTGACTGACTGTATAAGTGAGTGATTTAACGTATCTTACTGAATGCATGGGTTAGTGACTAAACTGGGTGAATGTCTGTATCCGTCTGTCTGTTGCTGTGTAAGTGGCTGCATGTGTTTGTGAATAGCTCCATGAGTGTCTATATGAGTTATTGAATGCTTGTCTGAGTATCTGTATGGGTGCCTGAGTGTTTGTGTGGGAGGGGTGTGTGCAACTCTGTGCATAGATGTGTGAGTGGGTGATTCACTGGGTGGATGGTTTCAAGAGTGCATCTGTGATAGACTGTATGGGTGGGTAAGTGTGTGTAAGAGTGTGTTAGTGAGTGAATGTATGTCCCAGTGGTACATGTGTGAGTAACTACATATGTGAAAGGCAGTATATATGTGTGTTGAGTATATAAATAGCTATAAGCAGAGTGAGTGATTGTGATAGTGGCTGTATGGATGAGTGTGTGCTTGTATCAGTGATTGTATAAGAGCGTAACAATGTGCTAGTCTTTGTATGATTAAGTGAGCTGGTGTGTGTATAACTGTATAGGTGAGTAAATGGCAGTGTGTTTAATTATTTGCATGACTGACTAGGTGTGTGAGTACCTCTATGGATGAGTGGCGGTGTTTGAGTGTCTATATAGGAGTAAGAGTGCATATGATAGTCCTGTACTGAGTCACCGTAAGTATGAGTGACTGTACGGGTGAGTGAGTGTATGTGTGTGTGTAGACCTAAGAATCAGTGAGTGGGTATGTAGTTATTGGTGTTGGAGTGTCTATGGTTTTGCGAATGGCAGTCTGTAATTTAGAGTGGGTGTATCAAAGGTTATATTAGGGTGTGAGGAGGTGCATCAGATTATCATGTGGATGATGTCATCAGTGATGTCATTTGAGATGTCATCAGTGATGTCATCAGTGATGTCCCTGACCATGTCATGAGTGATGTAATAAGTGACGTCATCAGCAGTGCATTATGGGGCGCGAGTTATAGTTAGCTGGACTAACTATAACGGGGAATTTCACGGGTTTTGTACGAGTGCAATGTCCAACTAACTATAACTGTCCCTAAAACCTATGGTTTTTTCAGTGAATTTCAAAGGATTTTTAAATGCTAATTTGTAACTATAACGTCCCTGAAACCTATGGTTTTTTCATTGAATTTCAAAGGTTTTTTAAATGCTAATTTGTAACTATAACATGTCTGAAACCTACGTTTTTTTAGTGAATTTCAAAGGTTTTGTAAATGACAATTTTTAAAAATATTAAATGTTATATACATTTTTTAATACTGATTTACTACATTTTTAGAAACAATTTTTTTTACATATTTTATTTTTTAAATTACATTGTAATTGCATTATACATTACATTACAAAAAATACTTTCTCAGAATGAATTACTTTAGTTTAAATACTTTGCACATAGGCAATAGACTTTTAAGTACAGTAGTTACAGTTGTTGCAATGGGCAACACATTTTCAAACACAATGCAACATTCAGCTCAATGTGAATTTCTAGTTAAATGCAAATAGTTACTTTATGGATTACTTGTCTAACCACAGGACTGGATCCTAGATTCAGTCCTGGCACATCTCCTGTAAACAGTTGAGTAAAAGCGTTTTGGTTACAGTCGTGATTTTTAAGGAATATTATTGTACTTTAAAAGTTGACACTTAGAAACTTTTTCTCATAGAATCACCAATGTTATCCTATGGAAGGAAATTCACTTAGAAGGTAAAAACTGTTATCGTTACTTTTTCTTACTCAGTGTTGGATCCTGGATCCAGCACTGGTGCATCTCCTGTAAACAGTTCAAAGAATGCGTTTAAGTCATACGGGCGATTTTTTAGGAATATTTGTAGTTTGTGAAAATCGACACTTTGAAACTTTTCTGCTGAAAAGTAGACAATGGATTCCTATGGAAGAAAATATAAGTTACTGGTAAGTACAGTTAAAATTACTTTTCAGGGTCAGTGCTGGGCTAAAAGATGCAGCACTGGGTTCTCTCCTGATAACAGGTGAGTAAATTGGAATTCGTACTTTGGTTGATTTTAGAGGAATATTATAAAGTTCCAAAACTCCACACTTAGAAGAATTTCCAAGTGAAACCAGTCAATGTTAGCCTATGAAGGAAATTCAAGTTACCGGTAAGTACGGTTAAAATTACTTTTCAGGACCAGTACTGGGCTGAAAGATGCAGCACTGTGCTCTCTCCTGATAACAGGTGAGTAAATCAGAATTCTGATTTCGGCTCATTTTAGAGGAATATTTGTATGTTTCAAAAATCAACACTTAGAAACTTTTTCTGCAAAAAGCAGGCAATGATATCCTATGGAAGGAAATTCAAGTTACTGGTAAGTACGGTTAAAATTACTTTAGAGGATCAGTACTGGGCTGAAAGATGCAGCACTGAGGTCTCTCCTGATAACAGGTAAGTAAATCGGAATTCGTATTTCGGCTGATTTTAGAGGAATATTTTAAAGTTCCAAAACTCCACACTTAGAAGAATTTCCAAGTGAAACCAGTCAATGTTAGCCTATGGAAGGAAATTCAAGTTACTGGTAAGTACGATTAAAATTACTTTTCAGGACCAGTACTGGGCTGAAAGATACAGCACTGAGGTCTCTCCTTATAACAGGTGAGTAAATCGGAATTCGTATTTCGGCTGTTTTTAGAGGAATATTTGTATGTTCCAAAAATCAACACTTAGAAACTTTTTCAACAAAAAGCAGGCAATAATATCCTATGGAAGGAAATTCAAGTTACTGGTAAGTACGGTTAAAATTACTTTTCAGGATTAGTACTGGGCTGAAAGATGCAGCACTGAGGTCTCTCCTGATAACAGGTGAGTAAATCGGAATTCGTATTTCGGCTGATTTTAGAGGAATATTTTAAAGTTCCAAAACTCCACACTTAGAAGAATTTCCAAGTGAAACCAGTCAATGTTAGCCTATGGAAGGAAATTCAAGTTACTGGTAAGTACGGTTAAAATTACTTTTCAGGACCAGTACTGGGCTGAAAGATACAGCACTGAGGTCTCTCCTGATAACAGGTGAGTAAATCGGAATTCGTATTTCGGATGATTTTAGAAGAATATTTGCACAATGGTGAAGGGAGGGGGCGGGGCCTGAGGTGACATCTGTGCAAACGCGCCCCGTGGCGCGTTTTAAGTTGGGGGATTAAGTCCCCTTGAATCCTGAGGGTCCCTAGGGGCCAACTAGCCATGTCATGAATGATGTTATATGTGACGTCATCAGCAGTGCATTGCGGGGGCGTGAGTTATAGTTAGCTGAACTAACTATAACGGCCGAATTTCTCTGGTTTTGTACGAGTGAAATGTCCAACTAACTATAACGTCCCTGAAACCTGTGTTTTTTTCTGTGAATTTCTAAGGTTTTTTAAATGCTAATTTCTAACTATAATGTCCCTGATTACTATGTTTTTTTCAGTGAATATATATATATATATATATATTACAACAAAGAGGTATCCCACCATTGAAAGCACACTCCAGAAGACAGTCGAATTCCACTCTATTTCAGTAGATTTCTTTATTTCAAAAACCGGCAAGCAGCAACCTTCATAATTAAAGCCCTACGCGTTTCAGAATCACTTATTCCTTGATCACGGGCAGTTGCATGTTAATGAGGCAGAATGAGCAATGTCCGAGTCAAACTGTTTTTAAATCCTCTGGTGGCCAGCCCTCCAGTGGGCGTATTTTCACAAAAGGCATTCTGGGACTCGTGGTACACTTGCACAATAATTACACCCTTCAGTGGGTTCTGTCGCCTTAACATTGTAATTTTAGCATATTTAAAGCTCTCCAGTGAGCTACAGGCTGTGACCTCCGGTTCATTTAAATTATACTGCTCCTTCCGCTGTTCTGTGTTGAAGTCCAGTCTCCATACAGCAGACCTTTACTCCGATAAAGGCGGTGCAGCTTCCCCGACCGGGACTGGCCGGTTACATATTATAACAAAGAGGTATCCCACCATTGAAAGCGCACTCCAGAAGACAGTCGAATTCCACTCTATTTCAGTAGATTTCTTTATTTCAAAAACCGGCAAGCAGCAACCTTCATAATTAAAGCCCTACGCGTTTCGGAATCACTTATTCCTTGATCACGGGCAGTTGCATGTTAATGAGGCACAATGAGCAATGTCCGAGTCAAACTGTTTTTAAATCCTCTGGTGGCCAGCCCTCCAGTGGGCGTATTTTCACAAAAGGCATTCTGGGACTCGTGGTACACTTGCACAATAATTACACCCTTCAGTGGGTTCTGTCGCCTTAACATTGTAATTTTAGCATATTTAAAGCTCTCCAGTGAGCTACAGGCTGTGACCTCCGGTTCATTTAAATTATACTGCTGCTTCCGCTGTTCTGTGTTGAAGTCCAGTCTCCATACAGCAGACCTTTACTCCGATAAAGGCGGTGCAGCTTCCCCGACCGGGACTGGCCGGTTACATATTACAACAAAGAGGTATCCCACCATTGAAAGCGCACTCCAGAAGGCAGTCGAATTCCACTCTATTTCAGTAGATTTCTTTATTTAAAAAACCGGCAAGCAGCAACCTTCATAATTAAAGCCCTACGCGTTTCGGAATCACTTATTCCTTGATCACGGGCAGTTGCATGTTAATGAGGCAGAATGAGCAATGTCCGAGTCAAATTGTTTTTAAATTATGCTAAAATTACAATGTTAAGGCGACAGAACCCACTGAAGGGTGTAATTATTGTGCAAGTGTACCACGAGTCCCAGAATGCCTTTTGTGAAAATACGCGCACTGGAGGGCTGGCCACCAGAGGATTTAAAAACTGTTTGACTCGGACATTGCTCATTCTGCCTCATTAACATGCAACTGCCCGTGATCAAGGAATATGTGATTCCGAAACGTTTCGATACCTCTTTGTTGTAATATATATATATATGTGTGGTTTATACTTATCTGTAAAATGCTTATATTTACTGGTGAAACCTTTACCACGCATATGCCTTTACCATTCGTGCTTTTACAATCAAATGCTAGGCATGCATGGTAAAGGCATGTGCGTTGTAAAAAAATATATGGTAAAGGTTATGCATGGTAATGGCATTCGCATTATAACGGCTGCGTTGTAGTGGCATGTGTTACAACAGAATGCATGGTTTCATCATACATCCGCAGATACAGTACTCCTCCAACTGTACTTAGGAAGGAATAAAATAGCCCTAAACACCTGCACCATACAAAGCCATGGGAACACATTGTGCATTGTACATTTTTAAATAAGTTGCAATATAACCCTTACCTGCCGCCTGGGGAATAATGAAAAGAGCCCCAGACTACCTACTTAATTTCAATCAAGTAGAGGTAACATGTGGCTGCCAAAATCCTGATGAGTCAAAGATGACTCCAAGATAAAAATTGTTCATGCTATGAATGAATTGATTATTGATATACATCGAAGCTGACCCTTTTTTCATGGGCCACATGCCATGATGTGGGACTTTCCAAACTTTGAGATTAAATCGAGGTTACTCGTAAAAGATAAAAATGACTCCATCAGGGAGCACAAACCTCTGGAAGTCAGAGTCTAGAGAACTACATCATCTTCGTAGAGTAACCCGGGGACCAACTGATTCCCTAGTCTTGGAAAATCAGTAGTTACACTGGACAAAAACAAGCCCAAATTGTTTATATAAATAATAAACAACAGAGGTCCCAAGATACATCCTTGGCGCACCCCTCTGGCAAGTGGAGAAGAGTTCGACATTTCACCCAAAGAACCATATCTTACATTAGCAGTTAGATTCTCATGCAGACTGTATAGAAAATTCCCCACAGCGAGATCCATTACCAGATCCAACAGCATCAACCAAAGTTTAGCTCTATTCACACAGTCAACTGCTATGGATAAATCCATAAAGGACAGGTACAGTGGAGAGTGCCTGGCTATACTGTGTTTGCCAACAATCAGATGTAAGGTCAGGCACTGTTCCACCGTACCTAGCCCTGAGCGAAAAGCAAACTGAAAAGTACACAAGATATTATTTTGGTTTACCCAATCTCTCTAACGCTCAAAAAACACCATGCCCACAATCCTAATAGTGCTATCTGATAAAGAAATTGTAAGGTAGCACTTAGGTAAATTCTGGTCCCCCTTGTTAAAGATAGGAGCCATAATGGATGCTGCACAGGAGCGTGGGATCTTATTACTTTGAGAGATGTTAAAAAGGTTGGTTAACAATAAGTATAAAAAAACCACTTAAAAATACTACCCATACAATTCCCTTGCTTAAAACAACATTCCTCTCCCAAAAAAAGTAAACACTTTAATTTAAAAATCAATAGAAATCCTATAACATATTTATAGTACAATAATATAAAAAAACAATATAGCATAAAACTAAATTGTATACGATTATATTTTTTAACAACAATATTAAAAGCAACAATGAAAATCTAAATTCTTACCTGCGATATTCCTGACTACAATACAATAGAAATAGTAACAATAATATGGTAAGACGATATTTTCAACTCAAAATTTTGGTCAAAAACCTACTATGCCTCTAGTAAAGAAGCTGAAAGAAACTAGCTATGCTTTTTGGTAATTTTTGTTATGTGAGAGCAGTCTCTTTAAAACTTTATTAATGATTTACACAAAGCTTGCATAATTTCCTGGTTTCCTTCTGCATGCACTGATTGTGTAGCTTGAGTATGTAATACTTTAGGGCAGATTTATCAACACTTTGCACTGGTGCAAAGATACAAAAATTGAAGCAAACCTGTGCAGAGTGTTAATATACTATTTACTTTCTAGTTATTTGTGCTGGAGAGTAGCCTTAAGATAACCCAAATAGGCTTTGCTCTACTTTGCATTGGTGGCACCTCATGAGTTGCACATGAGCACATCCACGCTAGAATCCATGGTGTTTGACCCAAAGTTCAATATGCTAACAATGGTAGGCAGACCTTGGCACAAACAAATACCTTCTCAAGACAGGCATGAAGTTAGAGAATTATTTTAATTTCTCCAACCTTTTATCACACTACATGTGTGCTGCACATATCCAATGTAGTAATAGTCGTAAAGTTAGTATAGGCATAGTATTTTGTACTGAAATGATGCCCTTTAAGAACAAAACCTATGCCAGACATCATGCACATACTTTTGCACTATGGCGCAAAGATGTGTGCATGGTGCCTGGCAGCGTGTTTGAGTACCAGCACAAGGGAGGACTTCAGCAGATATATATCTTTGGTGATGTGGTTCTTCCCTATGTTTTCCCACTTGTGCAACTTTGGTTGAGTCACGACTTTTTAATAAATCTGCCACTTGGTTAGAACAGAAATATCTCATCCCAGAACCCTCTTTGCAACAGTTCACTGTGCAAGGCAAGTTGTACTGTACTGACCAGGCCCAAATAAGCTGAAACCATTCTGGAATTGACAGTGTTCCCTTCTGGAGGTGGTCTCTCCTTGCAGTTCAGGATGGAATTGTCCCTTTGGAAGCAGGATCAATACTAATTTGAATAAACCAGACCTCGGTCTAGAGTGGCATGTACAGAGAAAAATGATGGACTGGAACAGTGGCGTCTGCAACAGGGGTGGCGGGGGGAACAAAACTTAAAAAAACACTTACCTCCTCACGGCCGCCGTCTCTCCTCCATCTTTGCTTCACTTCCTGATGAGTCCCGGAAGCACACAGGCTCACCTAAGCCAATCACAATGCTGCAATGCAGCGTCGTGATTTGTCTGAGCACTGTGGTTCAGTGCTCAGAAAGGAACTGGGAGCCTGTGCATGTTCTCCATCCAGGCTGTGTATTACAGCCCGGTGAGAACATGCTAAGTGCGCATGATGGTTTGGCCAGCCCGAGACGGCTGGCCAAACCGTCATGTGCACTTACTGTGTACAAACCACTACTCCTCTCAGGCTGTGACACCTAGCCCCGCCCCCACCCTAACCCAGCCCCATAGCTACGAAAAATAAAATGATAATAATGATGTTATTTTCATTTTATTTTTCCTTTTTCCTGCTCTGAGACCAGTGGGGTGATGCTCCTCTGCCTTAGCGGAGGAGCCGCCCCTGGACTGGATGGCAGACCAAGGGGTTGCCAGTGGCTGAGATTAATTCAAGAATTCCATCTATCACCTTGTTGTTTGCTGCTGTTCAGCTAGGAGCATTTCTAAAATGCCACACAGAGGTTCTCAAGTTCCATTTTTTAAAAGAGTGACCTTAAGCTCTTCTCATTGCTCTTTTGCTCCTCTTCGACATTGTTCTTGGGGAATACTTTTCCACTATGACCTGCTGTGAGTCACTTATATGAATGTCATGTGAAGTGAACTTTGTGAATTAGAAAAGAGCTCATCTGAAATGGTGCCACTGAAAGCTGCTCTTGTAAAATCTGTGCATGCCACTTCAAGGTTGTATTTCCTCTACTGTCTTTCCTTGTGCACACCAAGATCATACTGGTAGAGTGTACAGAGGACCATTACCCAAAGGGATCTATGGCCCAGGCCAGCTGATGAACCATATGTTTTAGCTATGGATAAATAAGCCACATGTGCCTGGGCCTGTCACTCTACTGGTACACAGAGAAGGCTGCTATAGCCTGAGATTACATGTGCAGAACCTGACCAACAGCACAGTCTGGTCGGCTCGTTGTCATGCACAGAATGTACATAGCTTGTGGTTAGCCTCCTCCCATCCCAGGCCTTCAGGGTTGACAGTGAAGCCGTGGGGGCTGGCTTATTTTGAGCAGCACAGCTACCACTAGTCATATTAGTGAAGTATGGTGGAAGTGAGTTGGGTGCCAACTAAGCAACGTGACCATTGTCTATTCTAGTTTTGTCCCCCTCAGCAGGTATCTGACAGGCAAGCCCTGTTTGTCTGGTGCCACCAATGTGTGCTAAAAGCCAATCAGGGTTATCATACTGATTTGGGAGTTTTATCCCTATAAAAGTAAACTAATTTACTCATTGGGGAGAGTGGGCCATCGTCAACAGTGTAGAAGGTGGGATCTGGAAGCAAGTGAGGGTCCTTCATTCTCTATTGAACAAATACAAAAACGTTATACTAGCAATCGAAATGAGTAAACATGGAACAACGTTTTTTATAAAACAATTATTTTTACAGCTTTATTGTGAAAAAACATTAATGTGTCATTCGGGGCAGGAAGGGAGAGGAGATAGAGTTTGAGAGAGAATAACAAAATGAGGATTGGGAAGGAAACATTATGTAGAGAAGAGAGGAAAATATTGCTGAAGGTGCAGAGAGATGAAGGGTGAGAGAAAAGCAGGGGAGAGGAGTAAGAGATTACTTCAAACAGTGATGAAAGACTGAGTGGAGTGAAGAGTAGAAATTAGTAAAGAGAGGGAGAGAGAGTGAAGGTTAGAAAGTGAAAGTGGAGAAGAGGGAGATGACAAGGTGAATGACGAAGCAAAGTACGAGGAAAGGGGAGGATGGAAAAATGGTGTCTTAAGCTTTCTGGTATATTACAACAACGTAAGGAGGTATAGTGCCTCACTTGCACTGCCCTAGTTGTCTCCCTCTGTCTGGGGCTTGATTTTGAGGATGTTCGCATTCCTGGAGGCAATGATAAATCTGGAGTACAGTACACTGCTGGAATTCCTTCAACAAATGCATACTATGATAAAGGAAATTCCTCCAGCCGTTTCTCCTCTGGGTTTAGTACTGCCTGCATACCTGGGTGGGTTTCCATTACTGATTACTGAAAACAAATAAATGGGACACACCAGGCACAGCAAAATATAACATAAGATGTAGCAAAGGACAGAAAGGAGTTAAATTTGCAGAGGGAAGTAGGTGGGACTGAGAAGAAAAAGCATTATTGGAGAAATTGGGATAAGCAGCAGCCTCAACAACCTCTGAGTGCATAATCGACTCAAGGATTGATTATGAACTTGAGGCCTTGGGAATCAAAAGTGAGCAACGCCCTTGCAGTGCTTGCTCATCTGCATTGCTTCCTGTGGGTTTGAGGAGTCAAAAGTCACCTCAGGTAATTAGGGTGAGCAGAGCGCCTGGGGAACTAAAAGTAAACCTAATAATCGGAGCATCTCATAGTGAACATGATTCTCCGTAACCTGAGAGTGAGATGAAGTGACTTAACCTAAGGGGGAACAGGGAAATCAGGTGGATTCCTTAGGGATCTAAGAGTAAGAAGGATACCAGGGCACCCGGGAGTGAGCAGGACCGTTCTGGATTCTCAGCGTGATTAGGAGCATCGGGTATGAACATGAACAGGAGTTTCAGGGATATGAGAGTGAAAAGGAGCTTAAGGGCTCTGTTGATGTGTGAGCAGGGGCAAATCCTCCGCTAGGGCGGAGGAGCATTGCCCCACTGCTTCTCGCAGTGTGAGAAGCAGAAACATAAATTGGTAATAGCTTTCCGTTATTACCATTTTATGTTTGGTTGGGGTATCTGCTCAAACCAGTCATGCGCACTCTGTCTTTTCTCCATGTAGGCTGCGGAACACTGACAAAATATCGATCTCACAAATATCGAGTACACAAAATATCGTGGACAAAATATCGACTGTCAAAATATCGACTCCCTATCTCCAAACAGGTAAGTACAAAAATATCGAATCCAAAATATCGTCGTTAAAAATATAGTTAGTCAAAATATCGAATTTTATAAATCTGTTAAAAGTAATGTAAAATTAATGAAATAATAAATAAAATAAAGTAAAACATACTTAAAATTAGTTAAATTACTTTAAAATTAATAAATAATTTTTTGAAGTAAAAATAAATATACATAAATTTTTATTTTTTAATACATACATATATTAACGTAATAATATACAATAATAATCACTACTTTTAGCGTAGGATAGCGGGAGGGTAAAATTTACTATTCCCACTCCAAAGAGTGCGACAGTAGGGAAAGCGTTGGATAGCGTAGAGGTAAAATTTACTATTCCCACTCCAGTGAGTGCAACATTAGGGAAAGCGTTGGATAGCGTAGGGGTAAAAATTACTATTCCCACTCCAGAGAGTGCAACAGTAGGGAAAGCGTTGGATAGCGTAGGGGTAAAAATTACTATTCCCACTCCAGAGAGTGCAACAGTAGGGAAAGTGTTGGATAGCGGGAGGGTAAAATTACTATTCCCACTCCAGTGAGTGCAACAGTAGGGAAAGCGTTGGATAGCGTAGGGGTAAAAATTACTATTCCCACTCCAGAGAGTGCAACAGTAGGGAAAGTGTTGGATAGCGGGAGGGTAAAAATTACTATTCCCACTCCAGTGAGTGCAACAGTAGGGAAAGCGTTGGATAGCGTAGGAGTAAAAATTACTATTCCCACTCCAGAGAGTGCAACAGTAGGGAAATGGTTGGATAGCGGGAGGGTTAAAATTACTATTCCCACTCCAGTGAGTGAAACAGTAGGGAAAGTGTTGGATAGCGTAGGGGTAAAAATTACTATTCCCACTCCAGAGAGTGCAACAGTAGGGAAATGGTTGGATAGCGGGAGGGTAAAAATTACTATTCCCACTCCAGTGAGTGCAACAGTAGGGAAAGCGTTGGATAGCGTAGGGGTAATAATTACTATTTCCACTCCAGAGAGTGCAACAGTAGGGACAGGGTAGGATAGCAGGAGGGCTAAAATTACTATTCCCACTCCAGTGAGTGCAACAGTAGGGAAAGTAATATTTTAATATTTTACTAAAAAAAAATTAATTATCAATACTAATAAATATTATTAATAACACTAATTACCAATTACAAAATGTTTAATAATTAATTTATTATAAATACAATACATATTATTCATTAAACATAAATTACCTATTAATAAATCATTAACAACCAATTAATAATCATTACCAGATTTGTATAAATATTTAAATAAATACCAATTAATATTTAATTACCAGTAAATTAAGTATCAATACAAAAAAGTATTTTCTATAATTAACTAATTACAATTAAATTACTTCCTCCCACATTCCCCTATAAACCCACATCCCGCTACAAATATTTAATTAATAAAAATAACATAATTACCAATAAATAAATTTAAAAAAAAAATTACCAATTAATAAAATGTATTTACCAATTAATAATTAATTAACAATAAATTAATTATCAATACCAATTAATATTAATTAATATTTACTTAATTTCAATTAAATTATTTCCCACCCTATTCCCCTATAAACCCACATCCCGCTACAACTATTTAATTAATAGAATTAACATAATTACCAATTAAGCAATTAAAAAAATTACCAATTAATAAAATGTAATTACCAATTAATAAATAATTAACAATAAATTAATTATCAATACCAATTAATATTTATTAATATGTACTTAATTTCAATTAACTTACTTCCCACCCTATTCCCTATAAACCCACATCCCGCTACAACTATTTAATTAATAGAATTAACATAATTACCAATTAATCAATTAAAAAATAATTACTAGTTAATGAAATGTAATTACCAATTAATAATTAATTAACAATAAATTAATTATCAATACCAATTAATATTTATAAATATGTACTTAATTTTAATTAAATTACTTCCCACCCTATTCCCCTATAAACCCACTACCCGCTACGGAATTAAATTACACAAAAATTAAATAACATAAAATTCATTGCTTTTAAAAAATTAAACATACATTACAACAACTAATATACACTTTTAACACATATTCTAACATACAATACACTTAGAAAAAATTCAATATTATTAAAAATTCGATATTTTAACAATCGATATTGCTTACCTTAATTTCGATATTTTTAACGACTATATTATGTCCATTCGATTTTATGTCCATTCTATATTTTGGACTCGATATTTTGTCAATTCGATATTTTTGTTTCGATATTATGTCTGTTTACCGTAGGCTGCATGCATGGAGAAAATGGCCTCCCCATTAGCCCCTGGGTCGGCGTCCTGACCAATCACAACGCTGCTTGAGCAGCGTTGTGATTGGCTTAGGGGAGGGAGGGAGCCTGGCTGCCTGCTTCTGCTTTCTGTTGAGCAGGAGAGCAGAGAAGACGTGGGACCCGGCCGGCCGGCGGACAGGTAAGTTTAATTACATATATATGTTTTTAAACTAAATTAAACACCCCCCATCCCCGCGCCACCCTACCTCCCCGCATGACCCCACCACCCCCCCACCCACGAGTTGTGCCAGCCGCGACTGTGTGTGAATAGCTTGAAGATTAACTAATTGCAAGCAAGAGCCTGAAGGCCTTAGGATGAGCAGGGCACATGGGTTTTTGAAGGTGAACAGAGGCCTGTAAACCCAGCCATGAGCATGATCTTCTGAGGTTCTGTCAGTAAGTGGGAAGTGAAGATTCCTAAGTGTGAGCAGGAGTGTTATGGCTTTATGGATGGCGGGGGATTCAGAGATTTCGTTTGATGGAAGACAGAGGATTCATAGATTTGCAGTGAGCACAGGCTAAGGGACCTAAGGGTAACCAACAGATTCAGGGACCCAAGAGGAAATACATTATATACTATAAGGTAAGAAGACCTGTAGGAGATGTTGCAGAGGAATAAATGGTGTTTCTAATCTTGGCTAATGCTACTGACCCTGCAAGCTTGAAGGAATCTTGAAAGAAAGAATTTATCATATCATTTTACCCAAATTACCCCTTGATACTTAAATAAGCAATGTTTGGCAAAAGGTCAATATCGACAAATGTAGGCCACTTTTTGGGGGGAAATACCCTGGCATAATTTGGTCCCAATCCAACCCTGATGCTCTTGACCCATTAGTTAAACACTGCTTCTTGAGTTTACTTAATTTATGGACACATTAATAATCAAGACATTGACATGCACTTTGTAAGAGGTTTTTTGATAGGTGTATGTTATCATAATACGGTATGCAGGTCTGTAAGTAGAAACATCACACCTTTCTCTCATTCTCAGGACCTTGCAATTCCCGAGTCAGCTGGAAATGTAAGTCAGGAATTACAGGAGAAGATGAAAAACAGCACTTTTGATTTTCCCTGGTGAAATATTCGGGTGGAAAACAGCCGAAAATGGGGAATTGCCATAAGAATCAGGTGAGGCAATCCTGATTGCCCATTTAATTCCTATTCTTTCAGGGAACAATTGGGGTTTCAATTGCAATTGGCAGGTAATGACAAATTACCAATACCCTCTATTTTTTTAATATCATGTGTCAAATTAATAATGTGAAATTATAGGAGTACTTGTAAATGAGCCCATAATTGTCACCTAGGTTGAAGCTCAGTGCTCAGTTTACTAGATTATGGCCTGTGTTCTTAGCTGACCTTTTCCTGATTAGATGTTGAGAAAGGGCAGTGCTGGCAGGAGACGGGCAAGAAATGTATTTTTACTCTGTCGATTTGGAAATTATACAGTGATTTTCAGTGGGAATGTGAAGTGTATGGTGACTCCTCCGTGTATCGATTCTCTATTCTGCTCCTCTGAAGAACTGAAGAAATCAAAACAAATAATATTCTGCAGCTGCAGGGAACAAAAGCATGCGACGAGAAATTATCTCAGAGAACTCTTAATGTCTGCCAATTTAGGGGCCGATTCCGATCTCGGCCGGTAGGGCTCCGAATCGGATTCGGCTTTACCGGATCCGATTCGGAGCCCTGTTTCCCGACCGATTCGTACGCGGGTCCGGCCGAGCCAGTACGATGCAAGCGCCGACCGACTCGTACGCGGCTTCAACACGCTCCGACCGACTCACACGGACCCGACTCGCACCGCGCAATGGAGACGTCCCCCGCCGGGAAAGTACGATGCGCACCGCGAGCAGTCCGACCGACTCGCGCCGTCCGGCTCAAAAGAGCTGTCGGAGCCGGACTTTGGGGGTCCGCGTCGGACCCCCCTGTACGCGTGGCCGCGCGAGTCGCACACAGGGGGGACCCATGGGTCCCCCCTACCTGTGCATGTACGGCACGATGCGCTTCACCGCGTACACGCTGTAGGGGGCGCCCTTGTTCGCCTCGCACCCATTGAGTCAATGGGAGCCCGCGTACGCGTTGTACGACCGGCTCCCATTGACTTCAATGGGAGTCCGACCGAATCGAGTCCGATAGCCTACGAACGCATCGTACTCGTCCGGTCGGACTGCCAGAGTCCGATTCGGTCGGAATTCTCTCCGGGTCCGGCTCGGTCGGAGAGATTTCCGGCCCGAATCGGAATCGGCCCCTTAGTGTTTTATAACAAAATAACA
The DNA here is from genome assembly GCA_963921515.1 of Calotriton arnoldi. Classification (NCBI taxonomy): domain Eukaryota; kingdom Metazoa; phylum Chordata; class Amphibia; order Caudata; family Salamandridae; genus Calotriton; species Calotriton arnoldi. Next base: position 28,422 of record CAWUFW010019588.1, read on the forward strand.
ATTTCATTATTTTGTTATTCAGAGAGAACATGCATCAGACGTTTCCACCTAATCACGAGACAGTGGATGGGGAACCAAAAAATAAGTGGGAGGTATATATGAGTAACCTCTTGTCAGCCACTGTGTTGAAAACAATATTACACTTATTTAGTTTTTTGTAAGTAGGCATTCCATTCAAAATGAAAGCAAAACAGACACACACTAGATCAAAAAGAAAAACCCCTACAATTTTATAGACAATGCAAGATGGTAGCAATACACCATGAGTCATTAGGGAACGTCTATTACATCATTCACAGCAAAAACAATTCCAGCTGTGACACAAGTAACTAGGAGACAGCTATTCTAACTTCCTGTCACAAATACTGGTCGCAATCTGGTACCATCATTTTTGTGACCACAACTATATTTGCGAAGAAACCTATGTACGTATAGGTAGGTGTACAAAAAGGATTCATAGTGGGTGGCAGTCTGTTCTACCTTAATATATTTATAAGGTGTGTCATAAATTAAAACTCACTCAAACTGGAAAAAATCACAGGGATGGCGGCCTGCTAGTGTGAGCAGACTGCCATGTCTGTGATTGACTTTACAGAAAATACCATTTTAAAGCAGCTGGTTCTCCTTATAGGAAACATGGCTACTTTTATTTTATTAAACAAAAGTGTTTTCTTTTTTAAAGTTTCTTTGAGAGTTGGCAGTGATCTTTTGACCACTCCTACTGACACAGAAACCTTTTCTAAAATTCACAAAGGGGACTCCTTCCCCTGTGCGTTACAACCTCTTTTGATGCATATGGTACCAAATTGTTATTTAGAAGGGACACCCACAACATGCTCCTTGCAAATAGCATTTCATCAACCATTTATAAACTCATTTAACAAACTACAAATAATTTTGTGATTTGGTAAATGGATTATGTATATAGGTAATATAGGTGGATTTACGGCTGCTTTTTATAGGTTAGAGACCCACTAATTTAGTGAATTGCAGGGTTTGCAACTGCTACTGAGTTTGGTACACTTGGCCCTAGATTCTTTAAATATAAAGTAAAGGCCAACATTGCACAACACTTTTTTGTATGGTTGTTTTTGGGCAAGGGTTGAAGTGTTTCTCAGACTGTTCACAGCATGAAGATTTACCCGTCTCCATAGCGCTACCCCAAAGAAACCCCTCTAAGGTTGGTCAGAAAATACCTTGCAGAGACCCTGCCTACTTTCCACACTTTCCCCTCTGTTGGACCTGTAGGCCTTACGGTGGTCTTCCCCAATCATTTTTCTTTTTGCCTCCACGTTTCGCTGAATCGTTTTGTTGCCCTTAGGACTCTGAGAACTTTACCACTGCTAATCAGTGCTAAAGTGCATGTGCTTCTTCCGAAGACATGTGTTTAATTGGTGTACCTACCTGATTGACCTATTTAATTTACTTTTAAGCCCCTTGTAAAGTGGTATACCATATACCCAGGGCCTGCAAATTAAATGCTACTAGTGGGCTGCAGCACTGATTGTGCCACCCACAGAAGTAGCCTTTCAAACCTGTCTCAGGCTTGCCACTGCAGTGTCTGTGTGTGCAGTTTACTGCCACTTTGACTCGGCATTTAAAACTACTTGCCAAGCCTTAAACTCCTGTTTTATTACACATACCCCTAAGGTAGGCCCTGGGTAGCCCTAAGGACAGGCTGCTATGTAAGTAAAAGGTAGGACATATACTTTTATGTTTTGCAAATCCTGGTAGTGACAGACAGTCTATTTTGTTTTTCACTACTGTGAGGGCTACTCTTCTCATAGGTTAGCATTAGGAATTCCCTAATACACGTTTAAGCTGTAATTCCTGATCAGAAAGGAGTAGCTTTTTCATGTTTCACATGTTTGGAATGGTATTGATAAATCCTACTTATTGGTGAAGACGGATTTAACATTACTATTTTAAGAAATGCCACTTGTAGAAAGTGGGCACTTCTCTGCACTTATTGCTCTGTGTGCATGACAGCCTGTCTCTAATACATGTCTGAGGTGGGTGACAGGTACACTTTGTGCATACTCTCTAGACAGGCACAACACAAGAAGGCTAGGCGTGTCTGAGTACCCATCTACATACATCTGCATTTTGATGACCTTGCCTGGGTAGGATGGAAGGGAGGGGCTAACACTTCACTTGAATAGGTAGTGTCCTGTGCCCACACAAAGGACTGATTTACCCCCCATAGATAGCCTGGCAGAAAGGACTGAGCTGGAAGGGGAACCTGTGCACTTCAGAGAGCTGCTTTGAAGTCACCAACCATATCAAATGCACTTTTGGGTATACGTACTGGGTCTCTGACCACATCAAATCAAACACTACTGAACTTGTAACAGAAGCACTGCCTGGAGAACTTCTGTGCTGCTTAAAAGACTCAACTGGACTGCTGATCTGGAAGGTCTACCTTTCTGTTTGTTGCCCTGCAGCCTGCTGCTCTCCAACTCTGCTGAAGAAGAACTGAACTCTGCCTTCCTCTAAGTGATCTACAAGGGCTTGTGGCTTGCCCCCTGATGCTTGAGATTCAGGGAAATCAAAGTCTCTACCTCTGCTCCTGTGCCTGGCCCACTGGAAGTGGCCCAGATACTTGCACCATGGATTTTGAAGCCTCTCCTGTCTGCATGTAGCAGAACTGGCACATCGACTCTTTTGCGGAAGTAAAATCTGTACATCGCATCAGAACCAGTGGTTTGCCTCAATAGATCGACACAGCAGGCAGCATATCGCTGCTGCTGCAGCTTGGTGAGATCTACGCCTCCCCTTGACTGTGTGGCAGAATCCGGCTCATCGCTCTATGCCTCTCTAATCCGGCACCCGTCTTCAGAACTGACTTATCGCCCTCACTGTGTGGAGAAGATCAAAGCATTTCGCTGCTTGCGACCAGTTAAAGTTTTTTTTTTTACCGGGCCCTGTGTGGGTCTTGTAACCAGCCTGCACTTCCACGAGGTCAGGCCGAACTTTGACTTTGCCCCTGTCCAGCATGATTTAAAGTAACGTTTTTAGAGCCACTTGCTTCTAAGCACTTTACTGCATTCATTCCTTTAAAATTCCATATTTCAACTTTTATGCATTGGATTTTTGTTGCTTTGGTTCTGTTTTGTTTAAAATATGATGATCTATTTTTATAAACCTGTGTGGGAGTCTTTTTGTGGTGTGTTCATTGCGTTACTGTGAGTGTGTGTTGCACAAAACTTTACACATTGCATCTTTAGCTAAACCTGACTGTTCTGTGCCAAGATACCAGAGGGTGAGCACAGGTTATCCTTTGCTGTATATCTAGCTTACCCTGACTAGGACTTTGGCTTCTACTTGGACAGGATGCATACTTTGCCAACCAGATACCCAGTTTCTAACACCCTCTTTCTGCTCAAGCTCATGACATTTTTTTTTTATATTTGCCCTGTCTGTGATATGCTCACAGTAAGGACTCCATTTAACCTTAGAAAAGTATCCAGGCCTGAATCCCATTTCTGTGAAACAATCATTATCAAAAAGGGCCAAAACAAACATTCAATTTAGAATAAGTCTTTATGCCATTGAGTCTAATTCGCAGAGTAAAACAGGCACTGAATGTGATGTTTTAACGCTAGAATAAGCAATGGATATCTGTTATTACCGGATAACCTCTTCAATCATTACTGCTATCAACAATATTTTAGCATCTTCAATTTCTCATAACTAATCATCACTTTATAGAGAGTCAGGACCCCAACATAATATAAACCATACTACATTATTATGGTAATATTTACATGAATCCACTTTACTGTAATTACCAGTGGCTATGGATTTTAGGTAATGAATTAAGAAATATCCTAATGTAAGACATGAGCTTTAGTGCCTTGATGTCATTTAAAAGCCTAAAAGTCTGTATGAAAAAATGTTGGTTAGGTTCCCTACCATTTCCACCTTGGATACAGAATTATTCATACCCATCCCTGATATCAGGCACAACGCTATCATTTGCACATCAAGCGTAGTGACACCAGGTCCAAGCAGTGAGGGAGACGCATTGCACCTCAATCATGGCTTTCTTTTAATACTCCCCCAGGGTGCCCATGCCAAGTTCCCTTGCTTGGATTGGGGCCTGCTCAACCAAAGTACATTTCTGACCTGAGGAATTGTGGCAGGAGAGGGTTTGTGCATACCAACAAACATGTTTTTTTGGGTGTTTACAAATCTCCCATCCAAAGTAATTCCCTTCCTGAAATACTTGCTTCCTAGCCCAGGGAGAAGATTTCCTCCAAATAGAAGCATGCAAGCGCCAATATTTTTACAAGAGTTAATTCATGCTTTGTGAAGCACAGATGTGGATTTAATTTCCGAAAAATGTTCATTTTGTCCTCTTAAATTCAGCTTAATTATGCAAATGGCCTTGAGAAGTGGTGTTACTTTTCTGTGGTTCTGAAAACTTCACCTGATTGAAAAAGTAAGGCTCTCCCATAAAAATGAAAGGGGATGTGAGTATTCCACACAAATGACGTATTCTAATGAATGTTTAGAAGTCTGAAACTAGGTTTAATCCCGTGAACAATTTCAAGTCAGTGTTGAAATAATTGAAATAATATGGGCATATAAACATATGTATCTAAATGAGCAAAAAATGTTCTAGCTTAACCAACAAATTAGTGATAGTAAACATCACTAAAAAAAACAAGGAAATCATTTTATGCTGAATGTAACAGGATCAAATGTGTCTGTCCACTTAATAACTCTGTGCGTTGCTCCAAATTGTTTCATTGCTTGATAACAGTACCTATCGTTATTGATACAGGGGGTATTGGCAGGGGCTGAATTACTTCTGATTATGGGATTTTGGGAAATATCATGAGATATTCAGTAATTCACACTGAATTCTGGCTATTCAGCTCTGTAGCTCAACTGGAGTTGTTGGCTGCTGTGATCACTGGTTTAAACACCACACATCACATTCCCTGTTAATAGCCTCTTCGGGATTACAAGGAGTGTACTCAGGATGAGGTACCAAGTTATTTTGGAGCCAGTCAATAGCCTATCCATTTCTGTCTTTTAATTTTGAAGGTTAAAGATGTATCGACCTGCACTTACATCAACTGCACAATATTGACCACAAAAATACTGTATAAGTAAACAGATCTGGAGTTACAAGTAGGCCTGGGCAGAACTTGTGGAATTTCACTACGCGGAATTCTGAAAATTTACCAACAATCTCAGTGGAATTCCGCCAACGTGCAGAAAAATGCTCTTCCTGCAGTTTGCGCTAATTTTTACACTGGTACTACATTCTGCGCTGTAAATCAGTGCAAACAACACTACGAGGTGCACATGGGCACGGGCATTTTGTTTTAGCTGCTTCTGCTTCTACTCCTGGTCTGCTTTTCTAAATTCTAATCCCCCCATCTGATAAAGCCAACCCTAATTCCACCTGTTATTTACGTATTTATATCACTGTTTGTTTTTCTGTGTGTGTATTTTAAGTTTCTGTCGTTGTTTTTTACTTTTTGCGACCTTTTTGTACTTTGTTTTTGTCTTCCAGAAGCAGGCAGCAGAGGCACCAGTATCACTCGCACCCCCTGTGGGCACCCCCGGTGAGTAGGGGTGCAGCTGCAGTCATCTTTTGTGTACAGCACTACCTCACCTGCATGTTGGCAGCATTCGAGGCAAGGGTTACGCCCTGCTGGATGCATCGGCTGCTGTGGGGGGAGAGTGTGGCAGTGCGTGAGATGCAGCACAGGGGTGCAGCACACACAACAGTAGCTGATGCACTGCTGGGCCGACATCATAGATCAGGAGCAGGACCTGCTCGGCCTGCTAGGCGTTGAGGTTGAGGGGTTCGGTAAGTAATATTTCTTTTTTGTTTTCTAAAAAGTCTAACATATTTTTTTCAAATAGCATGCGCACACTCAGAGGTAAGGTAAGTTTATGTGATGTGATTGACTCAACAAATATATATATATATATATATATTATCTACTGGCGGTCGCCAGTAGATAGTTATAGTTAGCACCTAGTTTCCATAGGAAAAGCGTTTTTGTTTTCCCAATAACTTTGGCCCCGGATGACGAATCATAGCGAAATTTTCAAAACTAGTGGGGCGCTCCGGTCAGCTCCTGTCTTAAAAGTTTCGGGGTGATTCGGCAAGCGGGGCCGAGAAAAGGGGGTCCCAAAACGTGTTTTCTCCATGTTAATTCCCATAGGAAACTTTAGACACGGCTACAGCCCGAACTGCTGAACGGAATTACACCAAATTTGGCAAAAAGGTAGTGCTTGGTTCAGAAAGCGCCCTTTTTTTAAATGGTGTAAATCCGCCCTGTGGCGCGTTTTAAGTTGGGGAATTAATTCCCCTTGAATCCTGAGGGACCCTGGGGGCCAACTAGCCCACCAGGTACCTCCAGTGCGCGCCACAGGGCTGCGTTGCAGAGAGGTGGTCCAGGCCACGCCCCTTTTTACACCTCTGTGCAACGCAGCTCTGTGGCGCTTACTGGAGGTACCTAGTGGGCTAGTTGCACCCCAGGGACCCTCAGGATTCAAGGGGACTTAATCTCCCAACTTAAAACGGCCACAGGGCTTGTTTGCACACATGTCACCTCAGGCCCCCCCCTCCCTTCACCACTGTGCAAACGCGCCCGGGGCGCATTTTAAGAGGAAGTTTTAATCCCCCTGCCCTATTATGTACTAGGGCCTTACAGAGGAGGTCATGCTAATCACAGGGGTACCCCAACGCATAGTGTTCCCTAGTGTATGTAGGTGTTTTCACTGTATTCTAAGTGTCTTTTAGCATAGCACTGGCTCTAGGCCTGGTTAGTCCGAGTCAGTTACCACCAGTACTTGTCTGAAAAAGTTTTGGGCACAGGATGATTTTGCAACAAGGCCTCTTTTCTGCTCCTCTGTTGGTTCTTTATGCACATGTCTTGCTTCTTCCTGCTCTTTTCTTCGTCTTTGTGGACTTCTGTTGCTTCTTTCTGCATTTCTTTTGCTTCTTTCTGTGCGTTTTTTCTTCTTTCTTCACATGTCCTACCTCTGTAGGCATAGTTAGAAACTAGCATTTAAAAAACCTTTGAAATTCACTTAAAAACCATAGGTTTCAGGCACGTTATAGTTAGAAATTAGCATTTAAAAACCTTTGAAATTCACTGAAAAAACCATAGGTTTCAGGCACGTTATAGTTAGAAATTAGCATTTAAAAAACCTTAGAAATTCACTGAAAAAACCATAGGTTTCAGGCACGTTATAGTAAGAAATTAGCATTTAAGCAAACCTTAGAAATTCACTGAAAAAACCATAGGTTTTAGGGAAATTTATAGTTAGTTGGACATTTCACTCGTACAAAACCAGAGAAATTCCCCCGTTATAGTTAGTTCAGCTAACTATAACTCGCGCCCCCGCAATGCACTGCTGATGACGTCACATATTACATCACTCATGACATGGTCAGTGACATCACTGATGACATCACTGATGACATCTCAAATGACATCACTGATCATTTATTTATGCCCCGCTAACGCAGCCCCGGGGACCACCACCTCCCCAGGGCTTTTATTTATATGTGTGGTGGTGGAGGGGCACGTGGCCCCCCTGCAGACCTGGGGACCGCCACCTCCCCTGGGCATTAATTATGTTAATATGGGGGTCCATTGTGGACCCCCGGCCCCAGGGACCACCACCTCCCCTGGGCTTTAAACTTGGTGAGAGGGGGGCCACATGGCCCCCCTCCTGGAGCCCAGCAATGTCCTGGGGTACCCCCTCCAGGACTTTTCAGTTTGCAATGACAGGATGGGAGCACGACTCCCGCCCTGTCATTGCAAACTCTGCTTCGCTTCATGGAAGTGAGAGCAGAAAAACTGCTCTCGCTTCCATGAAGCGAAGCAAATTGCTTTTGGACAAGGGGAGCTGCATGTCAGCAGCCCCCCTTGTCTAAAAGCAATGCTGGCTCCCGCAGGAGGCAGGGTGCCGGCAGGGACCGCAGGGGCATTGGGGCTCCCCCCGCTGTCCCCAACGCGAGGGCCGGCCCAGGGAAGGGGGACCATGTGGCCCCCTTCCTCTATTTTTATAATAAAAACAGAGGCAAAGCCCCGGGGGATGGTGTCCCCGGGGCCAAAACTGGCCTCAGGAGGGGGGCCATGCAGTCCCCCTTTATAATTTTTATAATATTTTTTTTTTTAAATAGATGGCCATGCCCCAAGGGATGGGGTCCCCGGGGCCGAAAGTGGCCAAGGGAAGGGGGGCCACGCGGCCCTTCTTCCATAATATATATATATTTTTTTTTAAAAGAAAGAGGTAATGCCCCAGGGGATGGGGTCCCCGAGGTGATTTTTGAATAATGGAAGAGTGGTGTTTTTTTTTTCTTTCGAGTTTGGAGTCGTGACCCCAACGAGGCTCTCAGTGCAGCCCACCATGTAACGTCACATCGAATTTGCAGTTCCTCCTATATTATTTAGATGATAGTGTTGCATTTGTGAAATTGTTTTAAAAGGGAGTGTGAGTGAAGTTAATGATAAGATTAAAATTGATAGAGTTAGTAAGAATATATAAAATTGAAAATTAAAAGTTAAACTTGTAAATTGTGTTGTGTTGTAGTACATTGAATTCATGCTTTTGCAAATTCGCGACGGGTGTGCGAATCCACCAAAAATTTAAAAAAGTGGATGTATGTGTTAAAAAATATAGATTCACTTTTGTGTTATAGGGTGGCTCTAAAAAGAGCCCTTGTTTTTATTATGAGTTTTTTGTAGCTACATGTAAGTGCGGATGCAGAGCTTTAGGTTGTTGAGAAAGACTCTGATCTGTGAAGTGTACTCCATCACTTTTGTAGATGTCTTCCATACTAAAATGTATATTGTTGTTAAAGATGGAGCTCATCCTATGGTCTCTGAGGTAAGCAGAAACAGCTTTATTGACATTCTTCCTAGCTTTCTCAATCGGTGGACAGAATTGATTTGACCACTTCCATTTCTGTCTTTGGCATATATTAAAGTTTTCAAAGACAGTTTGAGGCAAAAGCAACATCAATTGTGCAAAGGTGTCCTTCATTAGCATTTCCAGACCTACCTCAGTCAATGTGCCTAGGTCATTGCCACCACAGTGCACAATCATGAGGTCAGGGGGTTGGAGATGCAAAAAGGTTTTAACCAAAGGCATGAATTGGTACCACTTTAATCCTCTCTGTGCAATCCATTTAATGTCCACATTTTGTAAAGCTAGGTCTTTGTCAATACTTCTGCGTTCAGCATACCTTTTGCACCAGAAAATATAGCTGTGTCCAACAATCCATACTGTAAGCATCTTGAAGGGATGTTTGGAAGTAATGAAATGATGTCTGTAGCTGAGGTAGTCAGTTGGTAGAATGAGAGGTATCTAAAATGGTGGACAAGATGCTCTTTTTTAAAAAGCAGACAAATGATTGGCTGTTTCTGAACATTGTACACTCAAAAATAGGGTGCATGTTACTTTCTTTAAAAAGCATGTTTCTTATTGGTTATTTAAAAATGTTTGAAAGGTACAGTAGATAGGATAAGGTAATATTTTGCAAAAGTCAACCACACTGCTGTTTGCATTTGTAACCTTGTGTGCTGAACTTGAAAATATGGTGAACTTGTGTCCTGCCTGTTCAGTTGAATGTTGCAAAAACTGTTACTATGGAAACTGGGATTAAGAAGTATGGGGGAAGGGTTGAATCTTAACTGTGTTTTTAAAATATAAAATTGTAATTTATATATAAGTAATATGTTATTAAAGTAAGATTTCCCAAGTCAGTATTGTGTTTAGAAGTGGTGTGTTCTTAAAAAATAGTGCTATTATTATTAGTAATATATTTTTGAACTCCTGTGTGCTTTTGCGGCTCCATCGCGATGGTGTACGGTGAAGTCGGGACTCTAAAAATTGCAGAATCAGTTTGGGCACTTTTAGAAGTCAGTTGGTAAGGGTTAATATGTCTAACCAATAGAAATGTGTTTTACAATTTTAACTAATGTAGGAAGCAATGTGATTTGTTACTTACATTTATTTCTGTGAAGAAAGAGAGGGAAGGTTTGCCATTACTGGTTTTACCTTATTGAGAGTGGTGCATTACATTGATTGTGTGCTTAAGAAAATCTTTTATGAGTTTGTGATATTGCATATTCTACAAAACTATTTGGAAGGTGAGTTATATATTTTTGAGGTGTATTATATATTAGTCTTATTTTCAAACTTAAAAAATTATTCAAGAACTGTGATGTTTTAAATATTTTATTAAATGTAGAGATGTGTATTGTAGTTTGTTTTATTGTAGTTAAATGTTGTTTGAAATAGATTGTGTATAGTAATATGTGTATATTGGAAGATGGATTAGTGATTATGGAAGTTTGTATTAGTGTTTGTAAATCTAAAATTGAAGTATACCATATAATTTTAGGTGTCGCTTTCAAATTGGATGTGCACTCTGTCAAGTTTTAAGGTGTGCATGGAGTTGTGATTGAAGTATGTCTGTACTTGTATATGTATTCTCAAATGTTTTATACATTTGAAGATGCATGATGTATAAGAAAGAGGTGTTGCTGCTTTGTATGTGGCTAAGCTCAAGACTGTGAGTAGTAGGAGAATGGTGAAGTTGTAGTACAAAAGTGTATTTTAAAACATGTTTACATAAGGTATTAGTGATTAGGGTACTTTTTATAAGTCTGTAGAGAGGTACATTTGAAATATGCCACATAATTTTGGGTATTTTCTTGAAATGGAAAGTGTGTTCTGTGAATTTTTGAGGTGTGTATAGTGTTGTGATTGTAGAAAGTCTTTACTAGGAGATATATTGTGATGTGTGTTATGTATCTAAAGATGGAAGATGTATAAAACACATGTATGTATCTATTTGTATGTTTCTTTTATATATGATGCTGCTAGAAAAAGGTACAGGTATATGCATGCATGCTTTCAGGAATATGGTGAGACTTACAGTTGAGACATGTGAAGGGTTTGTGCTTTATTTTTGGCTAGGTGCAACACTCTAAGTAGTTGTAGAATGGTAAAGCTGCAGCACAACATTGAGGTTTAACACATGTTTGCAGAGAGATTAGTTATTAGACTAATTTATGTGAGTCTGTGGAAGGCTACAGTTCAAATATTCCGCATAATTTTCAGTGTCTGTTTGAAATTTGAAGTGTAGTCTATCTAGTTTTAAGATGTGGATGGTGTTGTGAGTGAGGTATATCTCTACTTGCAAATCTATTATTGAACGTGTTATACGTCTGAAGATGTGAGATTTATAAAATACAGGTATACATCTATGTTAGACCTGGCATCCTGAGGGCGATTGGGGAGCAAGATGGCGACCGAGTAAGATCGGACGAAGGTGGTGGCCCCCGAGGCGACGGCGGGATACAGCTCGGGAATGAAGCGGGAGCTTTAAAAAAAGAGACACCAGTATGAAATACCTTCAGGAATACCCCCAGACAGAAAGCAGCGGGGGAAGGGGCAGGGTCGAGCCTCCTGACGCCTTACCAGGATTGAAGCGCTGGGTCCTGGAGCTGGCGGAGATCGCGGAGCAGCTGATCATAGGCTGTAAGGGATTTGAGCAGGCGCTCTCCCACTCCTTCAGGGGTGATCCGGATATCGGAAACAATACTGGCTCCAGTGAGATGGGTCCCAAGTCTGGATCAAGAGGAAGAGGTGCAGCACAGCAGGTCGGGGCACGGGACTCTCCGCAGGGAAATTCAGAGGAGGCAGGATCAGCCCCCGTCCCCGTTCCTGCCACAGCGCCTGGACGGAAGCAGAAGACCCGGATGGAAACCCTTCCGGATGGGAAGGGGAGGGGCGTACAGCCCCAGCCGCCTCGCACCACGGTATCTGTCATTGAAATGCTCAGGAGCAGCTCGGCAGCTCAGGCGAGTGAGAAAATACATGATCAGGCAATAATCCCGACAGAGGAGAGAGGACAGAGCAGGAGACTGTTGGGTAAGCCACCCATGGGCACCGATGGGCCGGGGGATCAGAGGAAGGCTGGGGAAACTGGGGAAACCAGTGAAATGGGCGAGACTGTCTTCTCACAAAACGAGGAGCAAAATGAGAGTGATGTAGAGCAGGCACCTCAGTGGGGGGAGCCTCATATCACTGGGATTGCGGTAACAGCACTGACAGCCCACATTGTAGAGACCCTGAATGATATCCCAGGGGAGGTGGAAATAACAATTGGTGACCAATACACGGGGGTCATAGAACAACAGTTGGGGGAAAAGATAAGGAAAAGGATAAGCCCTTGAATCAAAGCTCAATACAGAAAGCTGTGGAAAAGGCTCCCAATCTTATGACTGTGCCAGAGCTAAGGGTGCAGTCAAAAACCGTGTAGAATCTTTGAGGAGGTTTAGGACGCCCAGGGCTGGTAGAGAGAAGGATATTGACTCTGAAACAAATGACTTTTTTTCACTCTCAGACGCTACGTGGTCGGGCTTAGGTACAGATACTGAATCTAACCTAGAATCCAGTGGGGAGGACAGTGCACCAGGTACCGGTATTAGCGGCCCGGGGACTATTACTAATATCCGGAAATCGCATTCCAGAGTGGGGAGAGCTGAAACCGCAAGACAAAGAGACCTGAGGTGGGACTACTCGCTTGGAGATCACTTGGTGGGGGACAGCAATCAACCCATTGGAGTCGGTTCTATCGCAGCATCTCCCACACTGGAATCCATCTTGCAGTGTGTAATCGCACACCGAGAAGAGGCCAGAGCAGAAAGCAAAAGATCGCAGAATGCTGCACGGAAACTGCAAGGAGCGGTCAGGAAAATCGCTCGGACTTGTAATGACATCAGCGACCGAATGTCTGATATAGAATCACGAACCACTTCACTGGAGATGGACATAGCAGGCTCAAAAGGGCAAGTAGAGGCACACGAGGCGCAACTTATCGATATTCAATGGAAGCTAGAGGAGAGTGAAAATCATCAGAGAAGGAACAATTTGCGCTTTCTTGGCATTCCAGAAGGCAAAGAAGGGTCAGACGCACGCTTATTCATGGTGCAGCTATTGCAGAAATCCTTTCCTGAATTGGAGGGGTGGAATTGGCCCCAAGAGATTCAAAGAGCACATCGTGTACCTTTCAATATAAGGCAGCCAGTACGGCCAGACACCAAACCACGGGCATTCTTGGTTTATTTTGGCAATTATTTACTTAGACAGAATGTGTTCGAGAAGGCCAGACCAGATGCTCAACGCTCCACTGATGGATTCTCTTTTTTTACAAGGCCGGATTTTTGTCACATCACAGTGGAACGTCGATGGCGATTGCGCCAAATGATCACCCAGTTCCAGGATAAGGGTGCACAGGCGTTCCTCTTGAATCCAGCAAGATTGAAGGTAGCCTGGAAGGATCAGACTAGATTCTTCACGTCGGAGATAAAGGCCAAGGAGTACTTGATCGCAGGGGGAAAATGACCTCTGTTCGATTTCCTTCTCTTTGCCCCTTCTGTTCTACCAGTCTTGTCTCTTCTCTCTTCTCTCTTTTCCCTCTGATGTTTTTGTTCTTCTTATTCTTTTCTTTATTTCTCTTTCTCACCACCAGGAGTGCACAGGACTGAAGTGAATTGCAATATGATGGCCAGGCTAATATTACTCTGATCCTGATATGCTTTCTATTTCTGCAAGTTTTTTCTTTTGTATTGTATAAATTGTTCAAACGGTGGGGAGGTGAGGGGGAGGAGGAGAGGGGGGAGGAGAGGAAGTGTGAAGTATAGGGGGTATTCTCAGTATCACAATTTGCTTATTCGTCGCCGCGGGGAGGTCACCACCATACACCATCACCCACAGACCTGGTAGGTCTGTCGCTTCATAGCACAGGGCAGGGTGGGGGGAGGGCAGGGGGGGAGTGGGTCAGGGCGGTCGGGATGGTGGGGGGGGAGCGGAGGGGGATAAAAATAAATTTTTTCAGGACAGCAGGATATCTCAAGGAAAAATGCGCAGAAGAGCTGATTTAAAGGAAAGATTTAGGAGGACACCTAGGAAACAAGACCAAAAAAAGAATGGGAAGGTTAAAGATTTGTAGCATAAATGTTGGTGGGCTGAACGACAAGGATAAAAGAGGCAGGGCCGGAGAGCTGCTGCGAGCATTAGAGTTGGATATCATATGCCAACAGGAAACTCATATTCCCTGGCAGAGGAGAGGACTTAATATAATACCAGGGTATACACAGGCTATCAGCTCATCTCAGTCTACCAATACTAGAGGGGTGGCTATTCACATTTCCAATCAGCTTCCACTCTCAAATTGTATGTATTCGGATAAATGGGGGAGATGGGCAATAGCCTTAATCCCAAGCGGTTTTACACTTTGTACAATTTATGGGTCAAACCTAGACGAGGGGGAAATATTCTCAGAATTGGAATTAGAACTCGCTTCATGGCCATCTCCCCTTGTTATATGTGGTGATTTTAACATCCATCTGGATGTAGGCTCTTCGCCCAGGGGAGGTTATCAGGGTAGGAAACCACGGGTTTATAGAGCCTTAAAAGCATTAGTGGATAGCCACGGGCTTATTGATGTATGGTCTTATAGGAATCTGGACGATCCAGGGGTTACATATTTTTCTTGCCCTCACAGAAAGTATGTTAGGTTAGACTACTTCTTTGTCTCTTCCACTCTTATTGAAGGTGCATACATTAAGAAATTGCCTAAAATTCTGTCGGATCACTCCCCACTGGTTTTAGATGTCATGGTTCCAGGGTTTACGAGAACACACACAAAATGGACTTTTGACAGGAAACTACTAGTAACTGAAGGATTCATTGAGCATATAAGGGGGTGGACTCGGCAGTTCTACGATATGAATAGATTTAGCACATCTAGGGAGAATGTCTGGGACGCATTCAAGGCAGGTCTTAGGGGGAGATAATTAGCTTTGTGGGGTTTAATAGAAAAAAGCAGAGAGAGGTAGTAGACACACTTATGAAGGAGCTAAGCAAATATGAGGAAGAACATATGTTAGCTATAGTACAAGCACAGGTGGAGTTTCAGGGGCAGTTAGAGTTAAAAGTCATCAGTGCTAAGGCCAAAATCAATGGGTTTTATAATAGTATAATTGCTAAAAAATTCCAAACTACCAGGCGGGATAACTACGAGTATGGGGAGATGACGGGGAAACATCTGGCACTCCGCATAAAACAAAGGACGATGGCAAATAATATTCTAAGGATGAGGGGGAAGGATGGCCATATAGTTACTGAGCCCCAAGATATAATCAGTATATTCGCTGAATTCTATCAAGATCTGTATCAATCTAGGGATTGTGTAGCACCTATAAAAGGAACGGAAGGTGTACCCCCATTGGTCCAGGAGCTAGAGGCTGATATTTCATTGATGGAGGTAATCGAGGCACTCCAGTTGATGGCTTCGGGTAAGGCGGCGGGCCCAGACGGGATACCAATTGAGATCTATAAAATACTACAGGCAGAATTAGCCCCTCTACTATTGGATTTATTTTTAGCAGTACAGCAAAAGGGTATCCCTCCTCAATCTTGGCAGGAGACTAATATAGTCATCTTCCTAAAAAAGGGAAAGGCTCCAGAAGATCCAGCCTCATATAGACCCATATCATTAATAAATACTGATGAAAAGCTGTATTCCAAAATTCTTGCACGAAGACTAACCAATATTATAGCGTCCCTAGTAAGCCCATGGCAACATGGCTTCATCCCGGGCAGAGGGACGGTGGACCATGTTCGCCGGGTAATCTCATTATTTAACATTACGGAAGAAACAGGTGAGCGTATGTCCCTGATATTGCTAGATGCGCAAAAAGCGTTTGACCAGGTAGAGTGGGAGTTTTTATGGAAGTGCTTACAACTTAAGGGGTTTCGGCCTCGTATACTAACCGCCCTTCAAGCTATGTACGTACAATCGCATGCCAAAATACAACTAATGGGGAAGGAATCGGGAAAGGTCAAGATTGGGCGAGGTACAAGGCAGGGATGCCCCTGCTCCCCTATACTCTTTGCAATATATATAGACCCTTTAATAAGATCATTATTAAGTGATGAGGCAATTAAACCCATGATGGTCAGGGGATACAGCACCAAGGTGCTAGCATACGCTGACGATATTGCAATTGTCACCCCTGACCCATCAGGGGCTATAGGAAGAATTGAAGCGCTAGCCTTGGAATTCGGCAGACAGTCAGGCTATGGCTTAAACACGGATAAAACGAAAATAGTCTGCTCTAAATCTATGGTATTTCAGGATCCACGGAGGGTCGAGGCCGCCACTTACTTAGGAATAACCATCTCGGCGGAAGTTGGGGCAATCTGGGATATCAACTCAGAACCTTTGTTGAAGAAGATAGGGGGCGATCTAAAGAAAATGGATAATTTACACCTTTCCATAATTGGAAGAGCAAATGTTATAAAAATGACAATGTTTCCAAAAAATTTCTATTTATTTCGGAGCATACCAATTGAACTTCCGAATGCCATCTTTAAAAAAGCAGAGGGGATGTTTTCACAATTTATATGGGGATACAAAAAGGTAAGAAGATCACTGAAGTTAATGACTTTACCACAAGATAGAGGGGGTCTGGCTGTACCAAACTTGTTATATTATTATTGGGCTATTATGCTGCAGCAAATGACGATGTTATTTAGGCCAAAGACTCGGGACGCGGTAACTATAGTAGATTTAGAAAGGGAATCCCCCCCCTCCATTTATGAATTAGCTATTGGGGATGTGGCACCAGGAATAATGCTCAGGAGATTGGAGGGGAATTACTATAAGAGAACCCGTTTTAAACCTATAATTGCAGCATGGAATGTGTGGCGAAAATCTGGTAAACATTTAAAAATCCCAAAAATACAGCGGTACCTGTCCTTATGGCGATCATCGTCTATTTTAGCCCCTCTGTATGACAATCTTGGCAGAATATGGGAACAGGCAGGAATTCACAAAATGGGAGATATTGTTAATATGACTGGAGTTATGTCATTTGGTGAGATACAAGAACGATATGGGGTTGACCCCAAGACATTGTTTAAATACATCCAAATTAGAGAGGCAATTCAGCCGTTAGTACCACAGCACACCAATTTGGAGCGTATTCCACTTTTAGAGAACTTAACTCATGGGCACCCCCGAGTCAAGGATCTATATGCAATTTTGATGGATGCTAATCCAGACGATATAGTAAGGATAGAAAGTGGCTGGGCTAATAAGCTGAATAATCAGGATGTGGATTTGTGTAGAGCTTTGAAATTATCGAATACGCTATTTTTATCAGCTAACCTTAAGGCTCAACATTTTAAAACATTGTTTAGGCTTTATTATACTCCGGCTAAACTATGGGCATGGGGACACAGAGAAACCAATAATTGTCCAAGATGTGGCTATGGCCCCGCAGATATGGTCCACATGTTTTCTGAATGTGGTAGTTTGAACGTATTAAAAGCTGGGATTGAAACATTTTTGCAGCAAAACATAGGTAGAAGGGTTCCTTTAACTTCAACTTTGTTGATAATTGGGTATGACGAAACTTTACAGCTGGAATTGACTGAAGTTTATTTCTGTTTTATGGTGACAGCTATGGTTCGGCTAATGATAGCTTCAAAATGGAAGGATGAAGACCCTCCATCAAACCAGGCATGGTATGCTAGATTTTTCCACGTCTATAACCTGGAAATGGCACTGTACAAGTGTAAAGGTAGGAAAGCGAAGAAAAGGGGTCTCCAAATCTGGGGGTTGGTATTGGATCATTAGGCTGAATAGAAATCAGAATGAATTTTCTACAAATTGTCGAAAAATGTTATATTTTGATATCTTTTCTCACGTGTTAATTTATGTTTTTTATGTAATTGTGCATAATGTCTGCTGTCCTAAATAAAAAAATAAAAAAAATAAAAAAAATAAAAAGACCTGGCATCCTTGGCGTGGGTCTCCCTTCCATTTTTTCGCTATGCCTCCACTGTTGTTGACATGTTTTTGCTGGTCTAGATGCTTTGGGCACTTTGCCACTGCTATTCAGTGCCAAAGTGCAAGTGCTCCCTATGGTAAATTGATGTATGGATTAGTGACTCCATGTTTGGCCTATTTGATTCACTGTCAGACCCTAGTACAGTGCACTGTTTGTGCCCAGGGCCTGTGAATCAAATGCTGCTGGTGGGCTTGCAGCACTGGTTGTGCCACCCACAGGAGCAGCTTGTAAAGTGTGTCTGAGGCCAGCCATTGCAGAGCCTGTGTGCAGTCTGGTACTGCCATGTCGACTTGGTAAGTGCACCCACTTACCAGTCCCTAAACCTTCCCTTTTCTGCATGTTAGTCACCCCTAAGGTAGGCCTGCGGTCAGGGTGCATTGTATGTAAGAGGTAGGACATGCCCTGTTGTGTGTGGCATGTCCTGATAGTGAACTACAACCAATTTCGTTTTTCACTATTGCAAGGCTACCTGTCCCCATAGATTGATTATAACATCTTATAATCCTAACTGACCCAGGGAACATGGTAGAAAAACAAATTTAGTATGCCTGAACTCAGAATGATAAAATACATCTTTTAGTGAAGTTGGTTTTAACATTCTGTGTTTGAAAATACCACTTTTAGAAAGTAGGTATTTTCTTGCCTAACCATCCAGCCTGCCTCTGCTAGCTTGTGTATTGTATGTCTGTGTTTGCAAGTGACAGGGGCTGGGGGACTCCAGGAGACAGGGTGAGTCAGCACAGGGCTGAATAGACCTATCTGTATGTAGAGTGGTGGGAGGAGTAGCACCTGGGCCTGAATAGGGCTGTGCCTGCCTTCCACAATGCTGGCTCCACCTCCTGTGGTGCGTCTGATGTCCCTGGCCCACATTGACAAAGGAAGAAGGTGTGCACTGGCAGAATGCACCCAGAACTGGTTTGGACTAGGTACAGGACCCTCTGCCTTCAGAGGACAAAGGATTTATGGGTATAAATACTGGGGCCCAGACCCCAAGATTTTAGATCACTTCTGGGAAACAAGAAGAACCTTTGCTGAGGAGAGGAACCAGAGAAACTGAAGGAGGAGACTATCCCTAGGCTGTGTGCTGTTTGAGGGATTGGCCTGCAGTGGTTGCCTGATTGCCAAAGGAAGGAGAAAGGAACTTTGTGCCTACTTTCATCATCTTGCAGAAAATATCCAAGGGCTTGAAGATTGAGCTTGCCTCCTGATGAAGTCTCAGGGATACAAGACTTCACCAACCAGCTCCCCTGAATTCCCTTGCTGGGAATTTGAAGTGCCTACTGTTGTGTTGGGCCTTCTGAGAGACGGCGTGTCGCTGGGAGCTGGAAGCGCGACTCACGAAGAAGAAGCGTGTCGCCGCCGCAGCAGTTGTCTTCGCATCGGCAAGAAAGCGTGCCGCCGCCGGAGAAGAGTGGCGCTGTCGCAGCAGACGCCGTCGCATCATCAGAGAAGCATGTCGCAGGGTCTGTCGCGGCTCAGAAGATTCACTGAGTCGCCGCACGGCCGTCGGGCGTGCACGCATCGCCCTCTTTATTGTCGCATCAAGAGGAAGACGCCATTTTGTTTCATTGCACCGGGTCGTCATCGCATTGAGGCGCTGCTGGTCGCATCGCCACAGAAGCGCAGTAAGAAACCGACGCATCACCTCCTCTCCGGTAAGGAACCGACGCATCACCATCCCCTACGCAGCAGTAGGGAACCGACGCATCACCTCCCCCGGAGCAAGGAACCCGGAGCATCACCGTTCTTGCGTGCAAGGAACCGACACATCACCTTCCCTGCAACTCTTTTGTTTGTATCGCGTTACGCATCCAAAGGTACATTGAACGTAGAGTGTCACATTTATCACCTGCATTTGAACTGAACTATCTTCTACCTTTGACAGTCATATTTTTCATAGTGTATTGTGGATTTTTGTCGTTTTGGGTCTTGTGTTAAGTCTATATAAAAATACTTATTTTTATAATACAACTGGTGTGGTGTCCATCTGTAGTGTTGTCACTGTGTTTCTGTATGTGTTCACAAATGCTTTACACACTGCCTCTGAGATAAGCCTGCCTGCTCATGCCAAGCTACCAAGGGGGTGAGCAGGGGTTATTTTAGTAGTGTATCCCCCTTACTCTGACTAGAAGCAAGGGTCCCTATTTGGACAAAGGTACCTACCTCTGCCAACTAGAGACCCCCAGTTCTAACAATCTATTTGTAGGTTTCTTTTATATATGATGGCACTAGGAAAAGGTACAGACACAGGCATGCATGCTTTTAGAAATATGAGGAAACTTAAAACAGAGATATGTGAAGGGTTGCTGCTTTGCTCTTACCTATGCTCAATACCTGATTAGTAGTAGAATAGTGAAGCAGCAGCAGTACATAAGTGATGTTTAAGATATGTTGGGTGAGGAATTAGTGATAATGGTACTTTATTAGAGTCTGTGTAAATCTTCACTTGAAATATGCCGCATAATTTTAGGTGTGTGTTTGAAATGTTAAGTGTAGTCTGTCAAGTTTTAAAGCCTTTATGGTCTTGTGAGTGAGGTATGTCTCTATTTACACATGTATTGTTATGCTTTTGGCAATAGGTACAGATACAAGGATGCATGGTTTTAGGAATATAGTGAGACTTATGGCATAGATATCTGATAGGTTGCTGTTTTATATTTGTCTAGGCAAAACATTCTGAGTTTTCGTAGAATGGTGAAGCTGCAGCACAGAAGTGAGTTTTACTATATTTGGGGATAGGGATTAGTGATTAGGCTACTTTCTATGAGTCTTGTGAAATGTATACTTGAAGTACAGCGCAGAAATGTAGGTCTCTCTTTGAAATGTAAAGTGCAGTCTGTCAAGTTTTAAGTTTAAAGTCTGCATGGTCTTGTGATTGCTGTATGTCTGTACTTGCACATATGTTCTCATGTCTGCTATTCATTTGAAGATACTAGACGTATAAAATACAGGTATACATCTATTTGTATATTTCTTTTAGATATGATGATGATTTGAAAAGGTAGAGACATATGCATGCATGCTTTTAACACTATGGAGAGTCATGTAATAGGCTGTTGCTTTATATTTGGCTAGGCCCAACACCCATGCAGTTATAAAAACACCCAAGCACTACCCATGCAGTCTTCCAATCATCCAGGTACTACCTATGCACTGCTGCAATCACCCAGGCACTACCCCTGCACTCATGCAATCACCCAGGCTCTACCTATGCACTCATGCTATCACCCAGGCATTACCCATGCACTCCTTCAATCAGTCAGCCACTACCCATGCACTTATATAATCACTCAGGCACTACCCTTGCACTATTCCAATCACGCAGGCACTACCCTTGTACTTATGTAATCACTCAGCTATACACTGCTTCAATCACCCAGGCACTACCCTTGCACTCCTCCTATCACCCTGTCAGTATCTATGCACTCTTACAATCAGTCAGCCAGTGCCTATGCACTTATGCAATCACCCAGGCAATTCCCTAGCACTCCTCCAATCACCCAGGCACTACCCTTGTTCTCATACAATCACCCAGGCACTACCCCTGCACTCATGCATTCACTTAAGCACTACCCCTGCAGTCATGCAGTCACCAAAGCATTATCCCTGCACTCATGCAATCAGACATGCATTACCAAAGCACTCCATCCAGCCACTACCCATACAGTTATATAATGACCCAGGCACAAACCTTGCACTCTTCAAATCACCCAGGCACTACCCCTGTACTCTTCCAATCACCCAACCAGTACCTATGCACTTATAAAATCACCCAGGCACTACCTGTGCACTCCTCCAATCACCCAGGCACTACCACTACACTCATACAACCACCCAGACATTACCCCTGCACTCATGCAATCACCCAGACATTACTCATGTACTCCTCCAATCACCCACACATTATCCCTGCACTCATGCAATAACCAAGGCATTACCCAAGAACTCCTTCAATCACTGAGCCACTATCCATACACTTATATATTGACCCAGGCACTACGCTTGCAGTCCTCCAATCACCCAGGCACTATTCTTGTACTCATGCAATTACCCAGCCAGTACCCATACACTTATAAAATCACCCGGTCACTACTTATGTAATTCCCATGCAGTCATGCAATCATGCAGGCTCTACCTATGCACTCATGTAATAACCCAGGCACTATCCTTGCAGTCATAGAATCACCCAGGCTCTACTGTTGCACTTATCTATTCACCTAGGCACTACTCAATGACTCATCTATGCCTTCAGCTACTATTCACACACTTATCCATGCACTAAAGCTCTATGTGTGCACTCATGCAATTAGACAGTCACTATCCATCCTCTCCTCCAATTACCCAGCCACTACCCTTGCACTCATACAATCACTTAAGCACTACCCATGGAGTTATGCAATCACTCAGGCAGATCTATCACATCACCAATGCATTAGCTATACACCACTTCAATCACCCAGTTTCTACCCTTGCACTCTTCCAATCACACAACCAGTACCCATGCACTTATAAAATCACCCAGGCACTACCTATGCACTCATTCAATCACCGAGGCACTACCACTACACTCATACAACCACCCAGACATTACCCCTGCACTCACGCAATCACCCAGACATTACTCATGCACTCCTCCAATCACCCACACATTATCCCTGCACTCTTGCAATCACCCAGGCACTACGCATGCACTCCTCCAATTACCCAGGCTCTACCCATGCACTCATGTAATAACCCAGGCACTACCCTTGCAGTCATAGAATCACCCAGGCCTTACTGTTGCACTCATCTATTCACCTAGGCACTACTCATGCACTCATCTATGCCTTCAAGTACTAGTCATACATGTATCCATGCACTCAAGCTCTATGTGTGCACTCATGCAATTAGTCAGTCACTATCCATCCTCTCCTCCAGTTACCCAGCCACTACCCTTGCACTCATACAATCACCCAAGCTCTACCTATGGAGTTATGCAATCACTCAGGCAGATCTATTACATGTGTCAGTTGCAGGTTTCACCATATTCCTGAAATATTGTATACATATGTCTGTACCTTTTCCTAGCAAATTCATATATAAAAGTAATATATCAACTTCACATGCATGATATGTATGAAAATGCATATGCAGGTAGAGATATACATCAGTTACAAGACTATAAAGGGTTTAAAACTTGAAAGATTGCACTTCACATTTCAAACACACACCTAGATTTATGCGGCATACTTCAAGTGAACTTTTCCACAGATTCCTACAAAGTACCATAATCAGTAATTTATCACCCAACTTATCTTAAACATCACTTTTCTATTGCTACTGCTTCACTATTCCACTACTAGTCAGGTATTGAGCATAGCTAAGGGCAAAGCAGCAACCTTTCACTTGTCTCTGCTTTAAGTCTCACCATCTTCCTCAAAGCGTGCATGCATGTGTCTGTACCTTTTGCTAGTGCACCATATATAAAAGAAGCATACAAATAGATGTATACTTGTGTTTTACACATGTAGCATTTTCAGATGGATAACACATATCAGAGTAGATGAGTAAGTAGAGACATATGTACATTGACACCTACATTTATGCGGTGTACAAACATAAGCATGCATGCTTTCAGGAAGATGGTGAGACGTACAGCATACACATGTGATAGGTTGCTGCTTTATATTTGTCTGTGAAAGGTATGCATGAAATACACCACATGATTTCAGGTCTCTACTTGAAATGAGAAGTGCAGCTTCTTAAGTTTTAAGGTGTGCAGAAAGAAGGAACAGAGGTGCAGAAAGAGGCAAGAGGGGTGCAGAAAGAAGCAAGAGGGGTGCAGAAAGAAGCAAGAGAAGTGCAGAAAGAAGCAACAGAGGTGCAGAAAGAAGCAAGAGGAGAGCAGAAAGAGGGAAGAGGGGTGCATAAAGAGGCACAAGGGTTGCAGAAGGGACAGAGGTGCAGAAAGGGGGAGGAGGGGTGGAGAAAGAGGCAAGAGGGGTACAGAAAGAAGCAAGAGAGGTGTAGAAAGAAACAAAAGAAGTGCAGAAAGAAGCAACAGGGGTGCACAAAGAGGCAAGAGGAGTGCAGAAAGAGGGAAGAGGGGTGCAGAAAGAGGCACGAGGGATGCAGAAAGAGCAATATAGGTGCAGAAAGAAGTAAGAGAAGTGTATAAAGAAGCAACAGAGATGCAGAAAGAGGGAAGTGGGGTGGAGAAAGAGGCAAGAGGGATACAGAAAGAAACAAGAGAGGTGCAGAAAGAATCAAAAGAAGTACAGAAAGAAGGAACAGAGGTGCAGAAAGAGGCAAGAGGGGTGCGGAAAGAAGCAAATGAGGTGAAGAAAGAAACAAACGGAGTACAGAAAGAAGGAACAGAGGTACAGAAAGAGGCAAGAGGAGTGCAGAAAGAGGGAAGAGGGGTGCAGAAAGAGGCACGAGGGGTGCAGAAAGAAGCAAGAAAGGTACAGAGAGAAACAAAAGAACTGCAGCCAGCCAGTACTCATGGACTTATAAAATCACCCAGGCACTACCCTTGCACTACTCCAATCACTCAGGCACTACCACAGTACTCCTCCAATCACCCAGGCAGTACTCATGCACTTATAAAATCACCCAGGCACTTCCTATGTACTCGTGTTTCCCTCAGACATTACCCCTGCACTCATGCAATCACTAATGCATTAGCTATGCACTGCTCCAATCACCCAGGCACTACCCTTGCACACCTCCAATCACCCAGGCAGTATCTATGCACTCCTCCAATCACTCAGCCAGTACCCATGCACTTATAAAATCACCCAGGCACTACCTATGCACTTATGCAATCACCCAGGTACTACCCCTGCAGTGATGCAATCACGCAGGCTCTACCTATACACTCATGTAATAACCCAGGTGTGAGAAGTTGGCCTGGCATATGCTGTCCACTAATTATAGTGGGCACCTTGCACCAGTCCAAATCGACTCTTATGGTAGGTAGGTTAAAGACAACCTTATTGAAAGCTATCCTAGTGGTAGCTATGGAGAGCAGCCTTCAGGCTAAGTCTTGAAGGAATGTAAAGCAGCTTGTTTTACCAGTCTATAATCTCTTGAGTGACCAAATGAAAGAGCACCACACCAGGTATATATTCAAAATATATGTATTTATTACTAAACACACCCCTCTAGTCTCTTTATGAGGCTAGAGTTCGAAGTACATAGGTTATAAGATCTTAAATCACAATAATAGCACAAATACACGTTTGGGCCCTAGGGGCGTACCAAACCATATACCAATAAAGTGGTATGCGAACCACGACTGAACTAGACACTAGGCCTAGAGCCTCTAGAAGTGCTTGGACCACAAGGAACCACCCAAGGTAGTGACACAGGGGACCCACGGGAGACGCGTGCAGTGTAAATACACAACCGCGATACGCCGTTAACTTCTATGGAGAAAGTCGGGATCGGGAAAATAGAGGAAAGGGACACTTAAAAGAGGACTAGGACAAAACCCTTTGAGATCTAGGACTTTGAAGAGTCTCTACCCACGGGAGCACCGGAGTACTCGTGTTACCTCACCCAGGGAAGCCGGGTGCATAGGTGCCTTTCGGGGTCGGGTTTCGTCGTCGATTCGAATGGCGATCTGCTGCAAAGTGCTGCTGGCGGCCAAGAGAAAAGTGTCCGGGTGGATCCAAGAGTGGATCGGAGTTCTGGTGAACCTGAAAGCAGAGGGGACAGAGTCTGGGTCACTAGCCAGTGACCAGGAAGGCGATGGACAGATGCCCACCGATGTCGAGTGCTTCAGGTGCATTGACGGTCGTCTTGACTCTTCAGCCACGAGGTCCGGGAGGCGTTGTCGGTAACCAAGAGCAGGATTCGGGCTGGTGCTCGATGTCTGTCGAGTGCTGAGGTGTCGGCGACCGGATTGGACCCAACAAGCCTTGGCAACGGCAAGTCTCGAGTAAGATGAAGATCGTCGATGGTGCAGACCAGCAAGGTCTGTGGAACTCACCCAGCGAGGGTAAGTGAGGGCAGGCCTGGGGCAACCAGGATGCCAAGTAAGGAAAAGATTGGCCTTCATTAAGGGCTACTAGCCAACGGGCTAGCGACCGTGAAGGAGCCTCGTGACGCCGCACGTGGAGCTGGCTTGCAGGACACTCGTGGAGTGGGGGCCAGTGATCTTCGGTGCAGCTGGTACTGGAGGCTAGGGCTACTCGGAGTCCAAAGCACGACTTCTTGGGAGACCCACAAGATGGTGCACTTGCAAATGTGCTCGGTGTCCAGGGGTCACGGTCTCAAGTCACCCACGATAGCCACGTGCCTCAGCTTTGCTGGGGACTCAGGGTAGCCTCGGGGAAGTCTGGGAATCCACCTCTGGTGATGCGATGACTTTGGCGTCCGACAGGAGCTTCAGTAATGCGAACCGGACAGATGCTTCTTTGGTGCCTGCCAAGCAGGGGAGTCACTCCTTGACCCCAAGGGAGATTCTTCAGTCCTCTAATCTTGTCGTAGAGCATCAAAGGTCCAGGATTCAGTGTCAGAGTTTCGTCCAGGTATAATCTAATCTTGCTGTGGCAAGGGTTCCCCATTTTAACCAGTAAAACAGGGAGGGACTAACTCTATGACCCCACCTATGGGAGGGTCAAGGGAGGGGTGGCTACACCCACTTCCCTTTGTCCAGTTTCGCGCCAGAGCAGGGGCAGGTAGCCCCTGAGCTGGTTTGAACTGGCATATGCACAGAGGAGCCTTTTGCTCCCCCAGTGCAGGACTTCAAAGCACTCTAAGAGTGCACCCACCCAGCCCCAATACACATTATCCTGTCTGGGGAGGTGGTCACACCTCCCTGCAACAGGAAACCTATTGTCCAGGCCTCCCCTGCCGGTGTTTCGTCCAGCAGCAGGAGGCCAGACTTGTGTCTGTGGCAGCAGCATCCATTTTGTGATGCCAGGGCTTCAGAAAGCAGTTACCGGGTAAGCCAGAGTTAACATGTCTTTCCCTCTAGAAGGGTGGAATGCTACCCCCGCCGCCAGGATTGGCGGGGGGTAGTATTCCAAGATGTTTGACACCAAACACGACATGTTTAGGTGCAGCCATTCCAAAGTTAGCATTTTACCGCGAGGATATAATGCGCTTAAGAGTATATGGTCAGGCTGCACTACAAACAGCTTCAGAGATGGTCTCCGAACGCTGCAGAGGGGCCCTGCTCACGCAGGGGCACCCTCTCACATAGGAACCACGCACTCTGCCTTTAGGATTGATAAGGCCTGCCTTAGGAGTGACTTATAGGTTTATATGTGTGTATGTATTTCGTGATATAGGTAACCTATATCACAGTAAGGGGTGCATGCACCACCTTACCCAGGCTGCAGTAGCAGACCTGTGGTGTCAGTTTGGATGGCCTTCCAGGGGTGGCATAATACATGCTGCAGCCCCTGGCAGGCCTCTGAGGTACCTATGCCCTTGGTACATAGTATACCATATACTAGGGACTTATAAGGGCACTCCAGATTCCAATCAGAGATGTGCCTAAGGCACATGGAAACCATTTTACAGAGAAAGCAGATAGACTGGGGCCCTGAATAGCAGGATCCCAGTCCAACTAAGTCATAAACCAGCAAAACACCATAAAAAAAGTGGGGGCAACCATATAGTCAGATTCCACCTTCCTACATAACCCCCCCAAACGAAAGGAGATAAGGCTAACCTTGGCCAGTTGAGCCTTCATTGACTAAGTGGTCATATAAGGAAGCACCTGCACTAGCATGGTTGCCCCCTGTCTTATGGTCCACTAAGCAATTCCTCACCCTAAGGGTATAAGAGGGTCTCCACCATGGAGAATCACTACCTGTGGTGTGCTTAGGTAAAGTACAAGGCTGGTGAGGTGTCTGAGTAGGGAAGTGAGGCCCTAGGAATGTTGGCCTCAGTTTCCTCAGATCACTGGTCACCATGTATGCCTGTCTTTCCATGACTGAGTTGCACTTTGCTCTAAGGGTCAACCTTTGGCTGCCTACAGCTGGGGGTTGGGTCCCTTTGGATGGACTACTGGAGGGACATGGCAGGTTTGGAACCTTCTGGTCCCAGGTTTGCCCTTGCCTACCAGAGTCCTTCTGGGGAGGTCCCTACATAAAGGTATGGGGGATCCCTCAGTGTGTAGAGGAATTTTCACCTGGCTAGGGCTACTAGACTGGGTGCCCCTAATCTGCTGATGGGGGCTTCCTCTGGACAGGGGGCCCTGGGGGTCCACTGACCTCCCTGACCTCTGCAGCCCTGGGCTGACTGAGGCAGGGTAGAGAGGGGCAGGTTACCTGCTCCAGACGGGGTACCACCTTGGAAGGGTCCTCTGCCATCAGGGGTGTGGCCAGGCCAGGCCTGACTACCTCTGTGGCAGTTCCTTCACTAGGGGTAGGGTCAGTTCCCTGAGGAGGCTGACCCTTACCTACTGTCTGGGGGAAGAAGACTTTTCTTCAACCCTTGTGCTCTCTTTTGGGGGAGAGTGGGCCATTCTTTCAGGCTCCATCTCTCCAAATTCTTGGGCTGGGGCTGTGGCCATCACAGCCCCACTAACCTTTACAGGGACGCCCAACATCCTAAGATGGGTTTGGTGTTCCACTTCAGCCCAGGCTGAAATTTCCAGATCATTGCCCATCAGGCAATCTACAGGTAGGGTTGGGGACACTGCCACTCTTTTTGGGCCTGTGACCCCCTCCCAGCTGAGATTGACTATGGCCATGGGGTGATCTGTTCTGACACCATCAATGTTGGTCACCTGGTATTTAAACTCAGGTAAAAGCTGGTGAGGGGGGACTAGTTTCCCTGCCACCATGGTGACACTAGCCCCTGTGTCCCTAAATGCCACAGCTTTCTGACCATTAATTATTGGCTCCAATCTGTACCTGCCCAATGCTATGGGACCCATGGTAAAGGTGGCAAATCCTATACCACCATCAGAGTCAGAGGAGTCTGTTGAGGGGTCCCTGTCTAAACTAGGGCCCACCTCTGTTCCTCTTGCAAAAGCACCTAACTTTTTGGGTGCACTACTCCCAACTGGAGTATTACTACTGGTAGTACCAGGAGGGGTGGTAGTAGTTGTGGGAGGAACATTTTCTTTATTGCCAATCCTGGGGCAACTGGGATCAGTTTTCCAGTGCCCAGGCTTTTTACAGACATGGCAATAGGGTTTCTTTTCAGGAGAGGAAGGAGTTTGGGACCCACCCCCAGAAGAGGAATTTTGGGGCCCTGTAGGGGACTTATCCTTAGATTTATCCCCACCTTTCTCTTGGGAC
This sequence comes from Calotriton arnoldi, assembly GCA_963921515.1. Taxonomy (NCBI): domain Eukaryota; kingdom Metazoa; phylum Chordata; class Amphibia; order Caudata; family Salamandridae; genus Calotriton; species Calotriton arnoldi. The sequence goes on from CAWUFW010019588.1 coordinate 57,586, forward strand.
TTAGTAGAATCTTTCTTCTGGTCACCACCCTGATTTCTAGTTTTTACTCTGGTTCTGACCCACTTGTCTGCCTTCTTTCCCAATTCTTGGGGAGAGGTCAGATCAGAGTCCACCAGATACTGGTGCAAAAGCTGGTTTTGACAATTATTAAGGATCTGCTCCCTCATAATCAAATTGTACAATCCTAAAAAGTCCTGCACTTTGTTGCCATGTATCCAACCTTCCAGAGCCTTTGTAGCACAATCTACAAAATCAACCCAGTCTTGAGTCTGAGCTTTTTGGGTGTCTCTGAACTTCAACCTATACTGTTCAGTGGTTAGGCCAAACCCATCTATCAGAGCACTCTTCAAGACTGTGTAATTGTCAGCATCCTCTTCTCTTACAGTGAGGAGCTTGTCTCTACCTTTGTCTGCAAAGGAGAGCCACAAGATTGCTGCCCACTGCCTCTGGGGGACCTTCTGAACTTTACAGGCCCTCTCCAGTGCAGTTATCCATTTGTGGATGTCATCCCCACTCTGGTAGGGAGGGACAATCTTGTTTAGGTTTCTATGGTCATAGGACCTCTCCCTATCTCTAGGGATATTGCTGCCACCATGGGACTCTAGTCCCAACTTTCTTCTCTCCCTGAGGAGATCTAGGGATTCTCTATTTAAAGCTAATTGCTTTTTTCTGAGTTCCAGCTGAGTTTCCTCATACTGGACTAGCCTCTTTCTTCTCTCATGAGAGGATTCTCTCCTATGAGATGAGACAGAGCTCCCTATAGAGGTGCCAGAGTGGTTAGACTCCTGAGAAGAAGACCTAGACCTTCTGGGCACACTCTTAATCCTTCCTGGGGGACAAAGAGGGCATCATTCTGATCATCCTCATCATCTTCCACAGGAGGGATTGGGTTATCCAGGTCAGGGTCATTGTCACCCTCATGGCCAGTCTCAGAGGGGGGGCTGGGGGTATTGGTACCCCTGGCCTCCTCCTCTTCTTCTGCCCCACCCTCAGCTCCTACCCCTTCAGTCCCTACAGGCTTACTAAGGTCATAAGCCACCAACAACTCCTTGAGGTGTTGGGTGGTGGGGCTTTGGCCTGTCCTTATTTTTCTCAAGTTGCATAAAGCTCTCAATTCCAAGAATGGGAGTGTATCATACTTGGAGGGTGGAAGCTCAATGGCTTCCTGCAAGGATTCTTTGGATCCTCCCCTTAAAGACATTACTAGTGTGGTGTGGTGTATGCACTACCTACTCTAGTGTGGCCTACTAAACTCTCTTGAGTTGTAGAAAGGGTTGTGCTATCCCTTAACACACAACTCTAAGTTCAGTAGAACTTACTGTTATTCTAAGCTTAAATTATATGTACCTTAGGTACCTTTAGTGGTTTTCAGTTGATCAATTCAATTGAGATTATCTGGTAAAACAATAGCAAGCTGGAATCCCACACGCTGCACACCAATGTGAGAAGTTGGCCTGGCATATGCTGTCCACTAATTATAGTGGGCACCTTGCACCAGTCCAAATCGACTCTTATGGTAGGTAGGTTAAAGACAACCTTATTGAAAGCTATCCTAGTGGTAGCTATGGAGAGCAGCCTTCAGGCTAAGTCTTGAAGGAATGTAAAGCAGCTTGTTTTACCAGTCTATAATCTCTTGAGTGACCAAATGAAAGAGCACCACACCAGGTATATATTCAAAATATATGTATTTATTACTAAACACACCCCTCTAGTCTCTTTATGAGGCTAGAGTTCGAAGTACATAGGTTATAAGATCTTAAATCACAATAATAGCACAAATACACGTTTGGGCCCTAGGGGCGTACCAAACCATATACCAATAAAGTGGTATGCGAACCACGACTGAACTAGACACTAGGCCTAGAGCCTCTAGAAGTGCTTGGACCACAAGGAACCACCCAAGGTAGTGACACAGGGGACCCACGGGAGACGCGTGCAGTGTAAATACACAACCACGATACGCCGTTAACTTCTATGGAGAAAGTCGGGATCGGGAAAATAGAGGAAAGGGACACTTAAAAGAGGACTAGGACAAAACCCTTTGAGATCTAGGACTTTGAAGAGTCTCTACCCATGGGAGCACCGGAGTACTCGTGTTACCTCACCCAGGGAAGCCGGGTGCATAGGTGCCTTTCGGGGTCGGGTTTCGTCGTCGATTCGAATGGCGATCTGCTGCAAAGTGCTGCTGGCGGCCAAGAGAAAAGTGTCCGGGTGGATCCAAGAGTGGATCGGAGTTCTGGTGAACCTGAAAGCAGAGGGGACAGAGTCTGGGTCACTAGCCAGTGACCAGGAAGGTGATGGACAGATGCCCACCGATGTCGAGTGCTTCAGGTGCAATGATGGTTGTCTTGACTCTTCAGCCACGAGGTCCGGGAGGCGTTGTCGGCAACCAGGAGCAGGATTCGGGCTGGTGCTCGATGTCTGTCGAGTGCTGAGGTGTCGGCGACCGGATTGGACCCAACAAGCCTTGGCAACGGCAAGTCTTGAGTAAGATGAAGATCGTCGATGGTGCAGACCAGCAAGGTCTGTGGAACTCACCCAGCAAGGGTAATTGAGGGCAGGCCTGGGGCAACAAGGATACCAAGAAAGGAAAAGATTGGCCTTCGTTAAGGGCTACTAGCCAACGGGCTAGCGACCGCGAAGGAGCCTCATGATGCCGCACGTGGAGCTGGCTTGCAGGACACTCGTGGAGTGGGGGCCAGTGATCTTCGGTGCAGGTGGTGCTGGAGGCTAGGGCTACTCGGAGCCCAAAGCATGACTTCTTGGAAGACCCAGAAGATGGTGCACTTGCAAATGTGCTCGGTGTCCAGGGGTCACGGTCTCAAGTCACCCACGATAGCCACGGGCCTCAGCTTTGCTGGGGACTCAGGGTAGCCTCGGGGAAGTCTGCGAATTTACCTCTGGTGATGCGATGACTTCGGCGTCCGACGGGAGCTTCAGTAATGCGAACCGGACAGATGCTTCTTTGGTGCCTGCCAAGCAGGGGAGTCACTCCTTGACCCCAAGGGAGATTCTTCAGTCCTCTAATCTTGTCGTAGAGCGTCGAAGGTCCAGGATTCAGTGTCAGAGTTTCGTCCAGGTATAATCTAATCTTGCTGTGGCAAGGGTTCCCCATTTTAACCAGTAAAACAGGGAGGGACTAACTCTATGACCCCACCTATGGGAGGGTCAAGGGAGGGGTGGCTACACCCACTTCCCTTTGTCCAGTTTCGCGCCAGAGCAGGGGCAGGTAGCCCCTGAGCTGGTTTGAACTGGCATATGCACAGAGGAGCCTTTTGCTCCCCCAGTGCAGGACTTCAAAGCACTCTAAGAGTGCACCCACCCAGCCCCAATACACATTATCCTGTCTGGGGAGGTGGTCACACCTCCCTGCAACAGGAAACCTATTGTCCAGGCCTCCCCTGCCGGTGTTTCGTCCAGCAGCAGGAGGCCAGACTTGTGTCTGTGGCAGCAGCATCCATTTTGTGATGCCAGGGCTTCAGAAAGAAGTTACCGGGTAAGCCAGAGTTAACATGTCTTTCCCTCTAGAAGGGTGGAATGCTACCCCCGCCGCCAGGATTGGCGGGGGGTAGTATTCCAAGATGTTTGACACCAAACACGACATGTTTAGGTGCAGCCATTCCAAAGTTAGCATTTTACCGCGAGGATATAATGCGCTTAAGAGTATATGGTCAGGCTGCACTACAAACAGCATCAGAGATGGTCTCCGAACGCTGCAGAGGGGCCCTGCTCACGCAGGGGCACCCTCTCACATAGGAACCACGCACTCTGCCTTTAGGATTGATAAGGCCTGCCTTAGGAGTGACTTATAGGTTTATATGTGTGTATGTATTTCGTGATATAGGTAACCTATATCACAGTAAGGGGTGCATGCACCACCTTACCCAGGCTGCAGTAGCAGACCTGTGGTGTCAGTTTGGATGGCCTTCCAGGGGTGGCATAATACATGCTGCAGCCCCTGGCAGGCCTCTGAGGTACCTATGCCCTTGGTACATAGTATACCATATACTAGGGACTTATAAGGGCACTCCAGATTCCAATCAGAGATGTGCCTAAGGCACATGGAAACCATTTTACAGAGAAAGCAGATAGACTGGGGCCCTGAATAGCAGGATCCCAGTCCAACTAAGTCATAAACCAGCAAAACACCATAAAAAAAAGTGGGGGCAACCATATAGTCAGATTCCACCTTCCTACACCAGGCATTACCCTTGTACTCATAGAATCACCCAGGCCCTACTGTTGCACTCATCTAGTCACCTAGGCACTACTCATGCAGTCATCTATGCCTTCAGGCACTATTCATACACTTATCATTGCACTCAAGCTCTATGTGTGCACTCATGCAATTAGCCAGTCACTATCCATCCTCTCCTTCAATTACCCAGCCACTACCCTTGCACTCATACAATCACCCAAGCACTACCCATGGAGTTATGCAATCACTCAGGCAGATCTAGTTCATGTCTCAGTTGTAGGTTTCACCATATTCCTGAAATATTGTATACATATTTCTGTACGTGTTCCTAGCAAATTCATATATAAACGTAATATACAAATAGATGTATACCTGTGTTTTATATGTCTATCAAGTTCACATACATGATATGTATGAAAATTCATATGCAAGTAGAGACATACCTCAGTTATAAGACTATAAAGGCTTTAAAACTTGACAGATTGCACTTTACATTTCAAATACACACCTATATTTATGTGAACCTTTCTACAGACTCATACAAAGTAGTGTTATAACTAATCCATCTCCTAACATGCCTTAAACCTCACTTTTGTGCTGCTGCTTCACAATTCTAGTATTGCTCAGGGTGTTGGGCCTAGGCAAATATAAAGCAAAAACCTATGACATGTCTCAGCTGTAAGTCTCACCATATTCCGAAAATCATATATGCATATGTCTGTACCTTTTAAATTGAAGGTATTTCTTTATCTATAGATGATAATATTTGTATATAATTATTTTAATAATAAATATTTTTTAGAAAGTTTTTAAACTTTTCTTTCTTTTCAGATATTCTCCATTATTATTAAGAAAGATTCAGTATGACACGAAAAGTTCATAAGAAAAGACAACAAAAAAAACAGTACTATTTAAAGGAGAGAGAAAAGCAGAAATTAGATGAAGTACAACATGTGACATTGAAGAAAAAGACTTCTGGTAAGAGAACTAAAGAATTTGTTAAAAGACTTGTAAAGAACGTAATGAATTTTCTAAATGGGGAAAAGAGATACAAAAGTAGTACAACTAATCAGAAGGAAACGAAAAAAAAAGACAAATTAATGGAAAATCAGGTTATGGGAAAACAATCTATGTTGCAAGAATGATGAAAGAATATAAAGACATTAGGAAGAGAATGTATAAAAGTAGAGTACTACAAAATTTATTGAAAGATTGTAAAAATTATAAAAGAAGATCAGCATCTTACAAGAAAAAACAACAGACTGAAAGTGTAGTCGAAAAGGCTTTTGAATTGAAAAGAAGATTGTTTACATTAGTATTGAAGAGAATGAAAACATTGAATAACACAATGCACTTTATGAAGGAGAAAAGCAAAAGAAAAAAACTGGTTAATAGAACTAACTTTTGCAAAAAAAATTCGGGTGAATGGAAGCACACTTCTAGTACTGAACCTTTTTTTAATGAAGAAAGCTATTTTCAAGAAAATACATTAGTTCATGCAGTTGATACCAGTGGTCGTTGTTATGAGGTAAAAAATGGTTGCCCAATTGAAAAAGAAAAGATGGTTCCTAGAAATGTGGAAGAAGTAATAGCTGAAGAAGTTCAAGGGAGACGTACACAAGCTCCAGTGTATAAATGGGATTGTAGTAGTATTTGTAGTATACGACAGGAATCTAATGATATATTACGAATTTTCTTACGAGATTATGGTAAAATAAAGTGTTAATCACAAGATTAAGATGTTGCAAGGACTAGATCCTTGTAAAGTGAGAAAATATACTAACTTGCAGGGTCGTTCTCTGGCTTGTCTTTCTAGAAAAGTGTGTCAAAGTACTTTTCATCATTTAAGAATGTTAGCAGTACATCATTCAGAAATGCGGAAGTTAGTAAGAAGATTGTACTATGTAAAAAGTCCTGCATTATCTTTAAGTGAAATAAACACAGCTCTTTTGCATGGTTCAGTATTGGATGTAAAAAAAGTTTCTGATGATATACAGTTTCGCTTCTTTGGTTCTCAAGAGGAGTGTAGAGAAAGTGAGAGTTTGATAAGTGTAGGTGTTGAAGAAGAGGTGGAAGATTGTACTACTGAGAAGTTTGCAGAAGAAATTACAAAGTTTAAGGTACTTTCTTGTGAAAAACCAAACTATGTTTGTATTTGTTGTCGACGTACTCACTATAGAAGTCAAACTAGGAATGTTGATCTATATTTAAAATGTGAAAAGGAAAACAATGGTAAGTGGGAGCAATTTGGGGCTTATTTGTTGGTGGAAGGTCGTTTTGAGTTGGGTAGTGATCAACGTATTTGTAAATATTGTTACAACAAATTAGAAGAGAACAAAATACCAGCTAGAGCTGTACATAACAACTTGGAGTTGGTAGCTATTCCTCCAGAACTGGTAGATTTAAATATGTCTGAGTCTATTCTAATTCAAGTTGTGCACCCATTTCAGGCTATAGTTCGTATGGAGCCTAAAACAGGTAAGCTGCCTCCAACAGATTTACAAAGAGGTTTAAAAGGAAGAGTTGTGTATTTACCTTTAGATTTTAAGAAAAATATTGAAACTGTTGACATAGAGAGAAAGGAAAGTGAACCTGTACTTATTCTAGTTAATGGTGTACCAACAAAGAGTCGGAAAATATGGTAAGAGTTAGTAGATGTCACCAAACTTCAAAAAGCTACATTATATCTTGTACAAAACAATATTTATTATAAAACTGTAAATGTGGAAGAACAAGAAATATCTTTAGAAGATGAAACAGAAATTTCAACTGGCCAAATAGAAAAAGTGGACAACTCCAGGAGTGAAGAAATTTATGAACATTACAGTATACATCCTCTACATTCAAAAGAAGTGATAGGAAACACTATTGAATTATTTCAAATTAAGAAAGCGAAGGGAACTCCCATGAGTGTATGGGAAAAAAGTTTAGAAGCCCGTTGTTTTCCACAGCTCTTCCCCACTGGAAAAGGTGGATGATATGATGAACGACCAGTACAGATTCCACCTTCAGAATATCGTACGACAAGATTTTACTCAGAAGATCCAAGATTTCGACAGTGTATTCCATATTTATTTCATCTTCTGTTTGAAAGTGACTTGTCTGGACTTTCATATGCAGTGAATCACATATTAAAAACATGAGTTCATCTTACACATGTTTCTGCAAAGGAATTTTTGGACAAAGTTCAATAAAGAGACGATCATTTAGAATCTCAGTTAATTAATTTGATGGCGTGTCAATTTTGTACTAATGAGTATTGGTATAGTCATCACGGAGAACTTAAATGTATGTTAAGAAACTTAGGAACCCCTACGTGGTTTGTTACGCTTAGCTGTGCTGAATACGCATGGGACGATTTACTTGAATTTCTACGAGAAGCAAATTCAAATGTAAAAACATTGAATTGAAGACAGCTGGAGAACTGTGTTTCTTGGATCCTGTAAATGTGTGCAGATATTTTAATCATAGGTTTCAAGCTATGATGTCTTTTATCTGCAAAAAAATAATCCATCTCTTGGAGAAGCTATTGATTTCTTTTGGAGAAAGGAGTACCAAGCCAGAGGTGCTTCTCATATACACATGCTATTATGGATCAAGAATGCACCTTAATTTGGAACCGATTCTGATGAAACTGTTTTGTCTTTCATTGAAGACTATGTTGTGAGAAGTTGGCCTGGCATATGCTGTCCACTAATTATAGTGGGCACCTTGCACCAGTCCAAACAACCCCTTATTGGAGATAGGTTAAAGACAACCTTATTGAAAGCTATCCTAGTGGTAGCTATGGAGAGCAGCCTTCAGGCTAAGTCTTGAAGGAATGTAAAGCAGCTTGTTTTACCAGTCTATAATCTCTTGAGTGACCAAATGAAAGAGCACCACACCAGGTATATATTCAAAATATATGTATTTATTACTAAACACACCCCTCTAGTCTCTTTATGAGGCTAGAGTTCGAAGTACATAAGTTATAAGATCTTAAATCACAGTAATAGCACAAATACACGTTTGGGCCCTAGGGGCGTACCAAACCATATACCAATAAAGTGGTATGCGAACCACGACTGAACTAGACACTAGGCCTAGAGCCTCTAGAAGTGCTTGGACCACAAGGAACCACCCAAGGTAGTGACACAGGGGACCCACGGGAGACGCGTGCAGTGTAATTACACAACCGCGATACGCCGTTAACTTCTATGGAGAAAGTCGGGATCGGGAAAATAGAGAAAAGGGACACTTAAAAGAGGACTAGGACAAAACCCTTTGAGATCTAGGACTTTGAAGAGTCTCTACCCATGGGAGCACCGGAGTACTCGTGTTACCTCACCCAGGGAAGCCGGGTGCATAGATGCCTTTCGGGGTCGGGTTTCGTCGTCGATTCGAATGGCGATCTGCTGCAAAGTGCTGCTGGCGGCCAAGAGAAAAGTGTCTGGGTGGATCCAAGAGTGGATCGGAGTTCTGGTGAACCTGAAAGCAGAGGGGACAGAGTCTGGGTCACTAGCCAGTGACCAGGAAGGCGATGGACAGATGCCCACCGATGTCGAGTGCTTCAGGTGCGTTGATGGTTGTCTTGACTCTTCAGCCACGAGGTCTGGGAGGCGTTGTCGGCGACCAGGAGCAGGATTCGGGCTGGTACACGATGTTTGTCGAGTGCTGAGGTGTCGGCGACCAGATTGGACCCAACAAGCCTTGGCAACGGCAAGTCTCAATTAAGATGTAGATCGTCGATGGTGCAGACCAGCAAGGTCTGTGGAACTCACCCAGCAAGGGTAAGTGAGGGCAGGCCTGGAGCAACCAGGATGCCAAGTAAGAAAAGGATTGGCCTTCGTTAAGGGCTACTAGCCAACGGGCTAGCGACCGCGAAGGAGCCTCGTGACGCTGCACGTGGAGCTGGCTTACAGGACACTCGTGGAGTGGGGGCCAGTAATCTTCGGTGCAGGTGGTGCTGGAGGCTAGGGCTACTCAGAGCCCAAAGCACGACTTCTTGGAAGACCCAGAAGAGGATGCACTTGCAAATGTGCTCGGTGTCCAGGGGTCACGGTCTCAAGTCACCCACGATAGCCACGGGCCTCAGCTTTGCTGGGGACTCAGGGTAGCCTCGGGGAAGTCTGAGAATCCACCTCTGGTGATGCGATGACTTCGGCGTCCGACGGGAGCTTCAGAAATGCGAACCAGACAGATGCTTCTTTGGTGCCTGCCAAGCAGGGGAGTCACTCCTTGACCCCAAGGGAGATTCTTCAGTCCTCTAATCTTGTCGTAGAGCGTCGAAGGTCCAGGATTCAGTTTCAGAGTTTCGTCCAGGTATAATCTAAAGTCCTAAGGACTGGGTTCCTACCTTTATTCTAAAAAATAGGGGTTGGACTACTCTGTGGCCCCACCTATGGGTGGGTCAGGGCAGAGGGGTGGCTACACCCCTTTCCCTTTGTCCAGTTCGTGCCAAAGCAGGGGCTGCAAGCCCCTGATCCGGTTTGAACTGGGGTATGCACTAGGGACACCAAATGTGCCCCCAGTGCAGGACTTCAAAGCACCCGAAGTGCTCCCGCCCAGCCCCAATACACATTATCCTGTCTGGGGAGGTGGTCACACCTCCCTGGGACAGGAAACCTATTGTCCAGGCCTCCCTGCCGGAGTTTCGTCCAGCAGCAGGAGGCCAGACTCGTGTCTGTGGCAGCAGCATCCATTTTGTGATGCCAGGGCTCTGGAAAGAAGTTACCGGACTAGTCAGAGTTAACATGTCTTTCCCTCTAGAAGGGTGGAATGCTACCCCCGCCACCAGGATTGGCGGGGGGTAGTATTCCAAGATGTTTGACACCAAACACGACATGTTTAGGTGCAGCCATTCCAAAGTTAGCATTTTACCGCGAGGATATAATGCGCTTAAGAGTATATGGTCAGGCTGCACTACAAACAGCATCAGAGATGGTCTCCGAACGCTGCAGAGGGGCCCTGCTCATGCAGGGGCACCCTCTCACATAGGAACCATGCACTCTGCCTTTAGGATTGATAAGGCCTGCCTTAGGAGTGACTTATAGGTTTATATGTGTGTATGTATTTCGTGATATAGGTAACCTATATCACAGTAAGGGGTGCATGCACCACCTTACCCAGGCTGCAGTAGCAGACCTGTGGTGTCAGTTTGGATGGCCTTCCAGGGGTGGCATAATACATGCTGCAGCCCCTGGCAGGCCTCTGAGGTACCTATGCCCTTGGTACATAGTATACCATATACTAGGGACTTATAAGGGCACTCCAGATCCCAATCAGTGATGTGCCTAAGGCACATGGAAACCATTTTAGAGAGGAAGCAGCTAGGCTGGGGTTCTGATTAGCAGGGCCCCAGCCAGACTAATGTCGAAAAACAGTGAAGCATCAGCAAAAAGTGGGGGTACCCATGTGAAGCAGATCCTACTCTCCTACACAACCCCCCCAAACGTAGGGACATTAAACTAACCTTGCCCAGTTAAGTCTTCATGTTCTAAGTGGAAATACCTAGAGAGTCCATCTGCATTCGCATGGTTACTCCCAGGCCTATGTTCCACTGTAAAGTCCATCCCCTGTAGGGAAATGGACCACCTAAGCAGTTTGGGGTTTTCACCCTTCATTTGTTTTAGCCATAAGAGGGGCTTATGGTCTGTCTGAACCAGGAAGTGTGTACCAAACAAGTATGGCCTCAACTTCTTCAGAGCCCAGACCACAGCAAAGGCCTCCCTCTCTATGGCTGACCAACGTTTCTCTCTAGGGGTCAGCCTTCTGCTAATAAAAGCTACTGGCTGATCCTGACCTTCTTCATTCAATTGTGACAGTACAGCCCCTACCCCCAATTCAGATGCATCAGTTTGAACAATGAACTTCTTGGAGTAATCAGGACTCTGCAGAATTGGAGCAGTGCACATGGCCTGCTTGAGGTCATCAAATGCCTTTTGACAGCTAACTGTCCACTGAACCTTTTGGGCATTTTCTTAGAAGTTAAGTCATTCAAGGGTGTCACTATTGATCCATACCCCTTGACAAATCTCCTATAGCACCCAGTCAGGCCTAAGAAGGCTCTCACCTGAGTCTGGGTAGTGGGAGCAGTCCAGTCCATGATGGTCTGGATCTTGCTCTGCAAAGGTTGAACCTGGCCTCCACCCACAAGGTGGACCAGGTACACAACCTGACTCTGCCCTATCTGGCACTTAGTGGCCTTGATAGTCAGGCCTGCCTTTTGCAGGGCCTGTAAAACATTCCTGAGGTGGACCAGGTGATCCTCCCAGGTGGAGCTAAAGACAGCAATATCATCTAGATAAGCTGCACTATAGGCTTCCAGTCCTGTGAGAACTGTATTCACCAACCTCTGGAAAGTGGCAGGTGCATTCTTCAGACCAAAGGGCATTACCACAAATTGATAATGTCCACTAGGGGTTGAGAATGCTGTTTTGGGCTTTGCAGTATCAGCTAGTCTGATCTGCCAGTAGCCAGCTGTTAGGTCAAATGTGCTGAGATATTTGGCAGAGGCCAAAGTATCTATGAGCTCATCTGCCCTGGGTATTGGATGGGCATCAGTCCTAGTGACTGCATTGAGACCCCTGTAGTCTACACAAAACCTCATCTCTCTTTTTCCACCACTGGTGTGAGGTTTCGGTACTAGGACTACTGGACTAGCCCAAGGGCTATCTGAGGGCTCAATTACTCCCAATTCCAACATTTTCTGGACTTCAGTCCTGATACAGTCCCTGACATGGTCAGGTTGCCTATAAATCTTGTTTTTAATAGGCAGACTGTCCCCAGTGTCCACTTCATGAGTGCACCAGGTGGTCTGACTGGGTGTCAGTGAAAACATATGTCGAAACTGATTGAGGACTTGCCTGCAATCAGTTTGTTGCTGGGTAGTGAGGCTGCCTGCCAAGGCTACACCATCAACTGACCCATCGTCAGGGTTCTGTGAGAGCAGGTCAGGGAGTGGGTCACTCTCTTCCTCCTGCCCTTCATCAGTAGCCATGAGCAAGCCCATGTCTGCCCTGTCCACATATGGTTTTAACCTGTTGACATGGAGAACCCTGTGGGGACTCCTGGGTGTTCCTAGGTCCACTAAATAAGTGACCTCACCCTTCTGCTCAACAATAGTGTGGGGTCCACTCCATTTATCTTGGAGAGCTGCTGGGGCCACTGGCTCCAACACCCACACCTTCTGTCCTGGCTGGTAAACAGTCAGAACAGCTCTTTGGTCATGCCAGGCCTTTTGAAGTTCCTGGCTAGCCTCAAGGTTTTTGGTTGCCTTTTTCATGTACTCAGCCATCCTGGAGCGGAGACCAAGTACATAGTCCACTATATCTTGCTTTGGGGGCTTGAGAGGTAACTCCCATCCTTCCTTCACCAAGCACAGTGGACCCCTCACAGGGTGGCCAAACAGAAGTTCAAAAGGGCTGTAACCAACCCCTTCTGAGGCACCTCCCTATATGCGAATAAAAGGCAGGGCAAGAGTATGTCCCATCTACGCCTAAGCTTTTCTGGGAGCCCTTTAATCATGCCCTTCAAGGTTTTGTTGAATCTCTCAACTAAACCATTGCATTGTGGGTGATAGGGTGTGGTGAACTTATAAGTCACTCCACACTCCTTCCACATTGCTTTCAAGTACCCAGACATGAAGTTAGCACCCCTGTCTGATACTACCTCCTTAGGAAAGCCCACTCTTGAGAAGATTCCCAGGAGGGCCCTTGCCACCACAGGTGCTGTAGTGGTCCTGAGGGGAATAGCTTCTGGGTACCTGGTGGCATGATCCACTACCACCAGGATAAACCTGTGCCCAGAGGCTGTTTGGGGATCCATGGGACCAACAATGTCAATCCCTACCCTCTCAAAGGGCACCCCCACCACAGGTAGTGGTATCAGGGGGTCCTTTGTAGTGCCACCTGCTTTGCCACTGGCTTGGCAGGTTACACAGGAGCGACAAAACTCCTTACTGTCTTCAGACATGTGGGGCCAGTGAAAGTGAGGGACAATTCTGTCCCAAGTCTTGTTCTGGCCCAGGTGACCTGCTAAGGGAATATCATGGGCTAGGGTCAATAGGAAGCCCCTGAACTTCAAAGGTATTACCAACCTCCTGGTAGCACCAGGCTTGGGGTCTCTACTCTCTGAGTACAGGAGTCCATCATCCCAATACACTGTATGGGGACCACTAGCTTTACCAGCAGCCTCAGCAGCAGCTTGCTGTCTGAGGGGTTCAAGGGAGGGGCAGGTCTGCTGCTCCTGGCTCAGATCTGCCCTAGAAGGTCCCCCTGTCCCCAAGAACTCAACCTGGTCAGGTTCAAGTTCCTCTGGGACAGTTCCTTCTTCAGGGCTGAGATCATCCCCCTCAAGGGACTGATCTTCCTCCTGAGCCAAGGGGGAAGGCACTGCCTTAACCCTACTACTCCTCCTCTTGGAAGGCACTTGGTCCATTCTTCCAGAATCCAAGGCCTGTTCAGTGCTAGACATTTTGGCTTGTGACCTGGTCACAGCAAACACATCTGCAGGGATCCCCAGCATTTCTGCATGGGTCCTGAGCTCCACTTCTGCCCAAGCAGAAGTCTCTAAGTCATTGCCAAGAAGCATTCGACTGGTAAGTTTGCACTTACCACAACCTTCTTAAGGCCAGTTACCCCTCCCCAGGAGAAGTTAACAACTGCCAGAGTATGGTCTGTTCTGACATTGCTAGCATTGGTCACTTGGTACATTTCACCAAGCATAACTTGCCCAGGTAGCACAAGGTCTTGTGTCACCATTGTGACACTTGCCCCTGTGTCCCTAAATGCCAAAGCCTCACGTCCATTGATTAAAGGCTGTTGTCTGTACTTGCCCAGATTACTGGGACTCACAGTGGAGGTCACATCCATGCCTCCATCACAGACTAACACAGCCTGAGTCAGTTCCCTGACTAAGTCAGAGCCCAACTCAGTTCCAAGGGTGAACCCTACTAAACCCTTGGCTGGAGCACTTCCACCAACTGTACTAGGGGGAACAGGTGCCTTAGGGGCATTGGTGGGTGCTGGACTGGAGTCTTTGGACTTGGTGCAATCACTGGTCCAGTGGGTCTTTTGCTTACAGACCTTGCACCATGGTTTTCTTTGGCCTTTACCTTTGGTAGACTGGGAATCCCCACCAGAAGAAGATTTTTGGGGGCCTGATGAAGACTTTTGATCTTTACCCTTCTCCCCACCCTTGTCAGAGTTCTTAGCATCTTGCTTCTTGGTTTCCCCACCTTGGTTCTGTACCTTCTGCTTCACCCTGGTTCTGACCCATTTGTCTGCCTTCTTTCCCAATTCTTGGGGAGAGGTCAGATCAGAGTCTACCAGGTATTGATGCAACAGCTGATTTTGACAGTTATTAAGAATCTGCTCCCTCATTATCAGATTATACAATCCTGAGAAGTCACACACCTTACTGCCCATCAACCAGCCTTCCAGAGCCTTGGCAGAACAATCCACATAGTCTACCCAGTCTTGAGTCTGTGCTTTTTGGGTGTCTCTGAACTTCAACCTGTACTGTTCAGTGGTTAGGCCAAACCCATCAATAAGAGCACTCTTCAAGACCTTGTAATTGTCAGCATCCTCCTCTCTAACAGTGAGGAGCTTATCTCTACCTTTGTCAGCAAAGGAGAGCCACAAGATTGCTGCCCACTGCTCCTGAGGGACCTTCTGTACTTTACAGGCCCTCTCTAAAGCAGTTATCCATTTGTGGATATCATCCCCACTCTGGTAGGGAGGGACAATCTTGCTCAGGTTCCTATGGTCATAGGACCTTTCCCTGTCTCTAGGGACATGGCTGCCACCATGGGACTCTAGTCCCAACTTTCTTCTCTCTCTAAGGAGATCTAGGGATTCCCTATCTAAAGCCAATTGCTTTTTCTGATCTCCAGCTGAGTTTCCTCATACTGTACCAGTCTGGTTCTCCTCTCATGAGAGGATTCCCTCCTGTGAGATGAGACAGAGCTCCCTATAGAGGTGCCAGAGTGGTTAGACTCCTGAGAAGGAGATCTAGACTTCCTGGGCACACTCTTAATCCTTCCTGGGGGACAAAGAGGGCATCATCTTGATCATCCTCATCATCATCCACAGGAGGGATTTGGTTTTCCAGGTCAGGGTCATTGTCACCCTCCTGGCCAGTTTCAGAGGGGGGCTGGGGGTATTGGTACCCCTAGCGTCCTCCTCTTCTCCTGCCCCACCCTCAGCTCCTACCCCTTCAGTCCCTACAGGCTTACTAAGGTCATAAGCCACCAACAACTCCTTGAGGTGTTGGGTGGTGGGGCTTTGGCCTGTCCTTATTTTTCTCAAGTTACATAAAGCTCTCAATTCCAAGAATGGGAGTGTATCATACTTGGAGGGTGGAAGCTCAATGGCTTCCTGCAAGGATTCTTTGGATCCTGCCCTTAAAGACATTACTAGTGTGGTGTGGTGTATGCACTACCTACTCTAGTGTGGCCTACTAAACTCTCTTGAGTTGTAGAAAGGGTTGTGCTATCCCTTAACACACAACTCTAAGTTCAGTAGAACTTACTGTTATTCTAAGCTTAAATTATATGTACCTTGGGTACCTTTAGTGGTTTTCAGTTGATCAATTCAATCGAGATTATCTGGTAAAACAATAGCAAGCTGGAATCCCACACGCTGCACACCAATGTGAGAAGTTGGCCTGGCATATGCTGTCCACTAATTATAGTGGGCACCTTGCACCAGTCCAAACAACCCCTTATTGGAGATAGGTTAAAGACAACCTTATTGAAAGCTATCCTAGTGGTAGCTATAGAGAGCAGCCTTCAGGCTAAGTCTTGAAGGAATGTAAAGCAGCTTGTTTTACCAGTCTATAATCTCTTGAGTGACCAAATGAAAGAGCACCACACCAGGTATATATTCAAAATATATGTATTTATTACTAAACACACCCCTCTAGTCTCTTTATGAGGCTAGAGTTCAAGTACATAAGTTATAATATCTTAAATCACAGTAATAGCACAAATACACGTTTGGGCCCTAGGGGCGTACCAAACCATATACCAATAAAGTGGTATGCGAACCACGACTGAACTAGACACTAGGCCTAGAGCCTCTAGAAGTGCTTGGACCACAAGGAACCACCCAAGGTAGTGACACAGGGGACCCACGGGAGACGCGTGCAGTGTAATTACACAACCGCGATACGCCGTTAACTTCTATGGAGAAAGTCGGGATCGGGAAAATAGAGAAAAGGGACACTTAAAAGAGGACTCGGACAAAACCCTTTGAGATCTAGAACTTTGAAGAGTCTCTACCCACGGGAGCACCGGAGTACTCGTGTTTCCTCACCCAGGGAAGCCGGGTGCATAGGTGCCTTTCGGGGTCGGGTTTCGTCGTCGATTCGAATGGCGATCTGCTGCAAAGTGCTGCTGGCGGCCAAGAGAAAAGTGTCCGGGTGGATCCAAGAGTGGATCGGAGTTCTGGTGAACCTGAAAGCAGAGGGGACAGAGTCTGGGTCACTAGCCAGTGACCAGGAAGGCGATGGACAGATGCCCACCGATGTCGAGTGCTTCAGGTGCGTTGACGGTTGTCTTGACTCTTCAGCCACGAGGTCCGGGAGGCGTTGTCGGTGACCAGGAGCAGGATTCGGGCTGGTACACGATGTCTGTCGAGTGCTGAGGTGTCGGCGACCGGATTGGACCCAACAAGCCTTGGCAACGGCAAGTCTCAATTAACATGTTGATCGTCGATGGTGCAGACCAGCAAGGTCTGTGGAACTCACCCAGCAAGGGTAAGTGAGGGCAGGCCTGGAGCAACCAGGATGCCAAGTAAGAAAAGGATTGGCCTTCGTTAAGGGCTACTAGCCAACGGGCTAGCGACCGCGAAGGAGCCTCGTGACGCCGCACGTGGAGCTGGCTTACAGGACACTCGTGGAGTGGGGGCCAGTGATCTTCGGTGCAGGTGGTGCTGGAGGCTAGGCTACTCGGAGCCCAAAGCACGACTTCTTGGGAGACCCAGAAGAGGATGCACTTGCAAATGTGCTCGGTGTCCAGGGGTCACGGTCTCAAGTCACCCACGATAGCCACGGGCCTCAGCTTTGCTGGGGACTCAGGGTAGCCTCGGGGAAGTCTGAGAATCCACCTCTGGTGATGCGATGACTTCGGCGTCCGACGGGAGCTTCAGAAATGCGAACCGGACAGATGCTTCTTTGGTGCCTGCCAAGCAGGGGAGTCACTCCTTGACCCCAAGGGAGATTCTTCAGTCCTCTAATCTTGTCGTAGAGCGTCGAAGGTCCAGGATTCAGTTTCAGAGTTTCGTCCAGGTATAATCTAAAGTCCTAAGGACTGGGTTCCTACCTTTATTCTAAAAAATAGGGGTTGGACTACTCTGTGACCCCACCTATGGGTGGGTCAGGGCAGAGGGGTGGCTACACCCCTTTCCCTTTGTCCAGTTTGCGCCAAAGCAGGGGCTGCAAGCCCCTGATCCGGTTTGAACTGGGGTATGCACAGGGACACCAAATGTGCCCCCAGTGCAGGACTTCAAAGCACCCGAAAGTGCTCCCGCCCAGCCCCAATACACATTATCCTGTCTGGGGAGGTGGTCACACCTCCCTGGGACAGGAAACCTATTGTCCAGGCCTCCCCTGCCGGAGTTTCGTCCAGCAGCAGGAGGCCAGACTCGTGTCTGTGGCAGCAGCATCCATTTTGTGATGCCAGGGCTCTGGAAAGAAGTTACCGGACTAGTCAGAGTTAACATGTCTTTCCCTCTAGAAGGGTGGAATGCTACCCCCGCCGCAAGGATTGGCGGGGGGGTAGTATTCCAAGATGTTTGACACCAAACACGACATGTTTAGGTGCAGCCATTCCTAAGTTAGCATTTTACCGCGAGGATATAATGCGCTTAAGAGTATATGGTCAGGCTGCACTACAAACAGCATCAGAGATGGTCTACGAACGCTGCAGAGGGGCCCTGCTCATGCAGGGGCACCCTCTCACATAGGAACCATGCACTCTGCCTTTAGGATTGATAAGGCCTGCCTTAGGAGTGACTTATAGGTTTATATGTGTGTATGTATTTCGTGATATAGGTAACCTATATCACAGTAAGGGGTGCATGCACCACCTTACCCAGGCTGCAGAAGCAGACCTGTGGTGTCAGTTTGGATGGCCTTCCAGGGGTGGCATAATACATGCTGCAGCCCCTGGCAGGCCTCTGAGGTACCTATGCCCTTGGTACATAGTATACCATATACTAGGGACTTATAAGGGCACTCCAGATCCCAATCAGTGATGTGCCTAAGGCACATGGAAACCATTTTAGAGAGGAAGCAGCTAGGCTGGGGTTCTGATTAGCAGGGCCCCAGCCAGACTAATGTCGAAAAACAGTGAAGCATCAGCAAAAAGTGGGGGTACCCATGTGAAGCAGATCCTACTCTCCTACATATGTTACCTGTGCCATTCCAGGAAAAGGAGGAGAAGAGAGCGTAAGAGAACAAGTTTTATGTTTTCAAAGTCATCGATGTGGAAAATACTGTCAACGAAAATACAAGTCAAAGGGAACATTTTATACAAAATGTCGTTTTGGATTCCCACGTCCAGTAATTTCAAAAGGAAGAGTCAATAGTTTTTTGTCAGCAGTAAGACATACTATAACACGAAAATCTCCGAAGAATACATTCCAAAAAAAGGAGGAGAAAACAGCTTTAGACAACAAGTTACACGGTTTAAAAGTCATCGATGTGGAAAATATTATCGACGAAAATACATGTCGAAGGGAAACTTTTATACAAAATGTCGTTTTGGATTCCCACGTCCAGTAATTTCAAAAGGAAGAGTCAATAGTTTCATGTCAGCAGTAAGGCATACTATAACTCAAAAATCTCCAAAGAATACTTACAACATAAAAAGAACTGAAGATTCAAAGTATATTAATGACTACAATCCAGTGATTTTGACAATGTGGAATGCAAACATGGATATCCAGTATGTTACAGATAATTCGATTGCTGTTGCTCGCTATGTTATGTCATATATATCCAAATCTGAAAAGACGGAGTTGAAAGAAATGTGGGAAGAAATTTCACAAGAGAAGACTCTTAGTAACAAATTGTACAGCTTTAGTTTGAAGATGCTTTCCCATCGAGAGATTGGATCCTACGAATGTTCGGATCGGTTGACCTCTGCAAGTTTATATTCGATGTCAAGAGGAATCATTTGTGTAAGTCTAGGTCTTGCTGCAACACGAAATCGAGTATTGAAATCTCTGCAAGAAATTGAATACTTAGCATTGAATGAACCAGAAAGTACAGATATTGTTAAAACTAATATGTTGGATACGTACTATCCCAAAAGGAGTCCACATCTGGAAAACATATGTCTCTATGAAGTACTGCAACATTACAGTTTTAAGAGAAATGTTACAGAAAATATAAATTAAGAAAAATATGCAGTAATTGGATGTGATGGATGTTTGGTAAAACATGCCACAGGAAATCTTATTAACCACAGGAAACTCAGTTGTGAAACTCCAGATAAAAGGGAATTTTTCTATTTAGCACTTCTGCAACTCTTCAAGCCTTGGCGTAGTGAAATGGAATTATTTGGAGATTTTGACTGCTATGAAGATTCTTTTAATGCATGTAAAGATAGCATTCAATGCACAATTTTTCCAAATTATCTACAAATGGTAAATGAAGAGATTGAACAAGAAACTACTATTGCAGCTGAAATAGCTAGAGACAGATCTCAAGATAGTCAAAGCTCTGCTCCACTAAATCAAGATCCACTAGGACAACCAATTATTGAAAATGAAGCAGCAATAGCCATGAATGAAGTAGAAACGGCAATGCAACAAGCACAACAGGATATTATTGAGTTGAGAAACTTGGAAGAAAAACTAAATACTGAACAAAAAGAAATATATCAGCAAGTGACACACAGACACAGCATGGTTCACTCCATGAAAAAAAGAATGGCAATGCACATCATTTAAACCTATTCGAATGTACATCAGTGGGCAAGCTGGAACAGGAAAAAGTTTCTTAATTAAAGTTTTGACCAGTTATCTACACAAAACTACTGAATCACATTTATCTTGTGTTGTAACCGCTCCAACTGGGTTAGCAGCACACAACATTAAATGGATTACATTACATTGATTAATCATGCTACCAGTTGAACATGAAAATAAGTTGGAATATCACAAGCTATCTGGAGAAGCTTGTTATGAAGTTTCAAGAGTACTCAAGAAAATGAAACTTCTAATCATTGATGAGGTGAGCATGGTCTCAAACGTAATGCATGCCTTTGTACATTTAAGAATGAAACAGGTTTTAAAAACAGATTATGTTGTTCTATTTGGAGGAAAACATGTAATTCTATTTGGCGACCTACTGCAACTTACTCCTGTAAAAGGACAACCTGTTTTTAACACACTTCTCTATGAAGACACTAAGAAATCTTTGGGAAGTATTGGAAATGTCAACATTTGGTCTCATTTTGAATATAAAGAACTTATTAAGAATATGCGACAAGCAAGTGATGAACCTTATGGAAACATTCTTCAAGATATAAGAATTGGTGTTTTAACAAAACATGGAAAAGAAGCTTTACAAAGTCGGCTTTTAACGAACTTGTTTGCAAATGAAAACATAGCACCTGAAATAATATACAAAATAATTGGAGAAAAGAAGTCTATAGTTTGCCTAAAGCGTACACTGCACGAGTGTTCGACATTCAATCAAGAACTTTTGAAATTGGAAATACAACCAATACTGAAAATGGAATCTATTGATAAAATGGAACACGAAGGAGTTACTATTCTTCTCTCAGAGAAATGACAGTAAAAATTGGATTCTTTGAAAAAGTCGGTGTATAAGACTGCAAGTTTGGAAAAGACTTTATATGTATGTGTAAACTATCGGGTAATTTTACGGCATAATTTGAATGTAGAAGAAGGTTTAGTAAATGGAGCAATGGGAAAAGGTGCTGATTTTGTAAATTTTCAGAACAGAGATGGAATTGAATTTTTGAAGATTAAATTTGATCAGATTGAAGAGGTAAAACAGATTGGACGTTGTACTGTTCGTTTTTTGCTTGTAACAGACTTGTATGTTCGTAGAAAACAGTTTCCTCTTTCTTTAGCATATGTAGTAACCATTCATAAATCTCAAGGTTTAAGTGTAGAGAGCACTTTGGTAAATATTGGAAGTACAGTGTTTAAAGAAGGCATGGCATACGTTGCATTGTCTCGAGTACGAACATTATCTGGTTTGTATTTGATTGATTTTGATGAGAAAAAGATTAGTGCTGATGTAAATTGTGTAAGAGAGTGCAATCGGTTAAGAAGACTTTATGCTCCTAACTTAGGTGAATATCCCGTATGTGAGAAAGGTGTAGTGTGTCCAAAATGGAAATATGACAAACATTCCACTGAGATTCAAAAAAAGAAAACAATTCAAGAGAATGATGAAACTGCAAAGAAAAGGAAAATGGACACTGTTGATGATATTGTAGGATACTAGTTAGAAAATGGTTCAGGTATCAACTGCTATGCTAATGTAATTGTGAATGTTGTGTTTTATCTAGAGGATCGTCATCATGAAATTATGGAAAATCGATAAAAAAGATTCTGTTCTTTACTACATTATATTTTTCAAAAGTTGGTAACTGATAGAACTAAAATCCATACTGCTTCTGGCATTCAGCATCTTTTGGATATATGTACTGGATCATTGAAATTTACATTGAATGTACAACAAGATGCACAAGAATTTCTTATATTTATGCTTGCAGTATTGGAAGACGAAGGAACAGAAATTGAAAATTTGTTTAGACTAAGATACAGATGGGATCATAAATGTGAAGAGTGTTCATTTTCTTCTACCACTGAAATAGACACTGAACGATTCATATACTTGACAATACCAGATTGCAAATCAGTGTCTTTTAACAAATTAGTAAAAACAGCTAATCAAGATATGAAATGTTCTCATGGTAAATCAGAAATGTTGTCAACATTATATATAGAAAGATTTGGACAATATGTCATTTTAATGCTACAACGTTGTAGAGCAAATGGAACAAAATTGGAAACCAAAATTAAAAATTTTGTGGCAAGTCAAGTATCAATTTCAGGAAGAACTTTTAAAGCAGTGGCTATTATTTTCCATGATGGACCTACTACAACATCTGGACACTATGCTGTGTATTTAAAGTGCAATAAAGGATGGACACATTGCAATGATGCCTATTTGGAATCCAAATGTAGGTTGCCTTACAAATTACCAAATTCATATCTGATATTTTTGATGCCAAAGTTTTGAAAACATCATTTGGCCTATTGGGAAAATGTGAACACGAATTAACGAGTTTATTTTGTATATTTTCAATGCAAATCGATTTGGAAACATTATTCGGCCAATTGGGAAGATGTGAACAATTACTGTTTGGATTATTGTTTGTGCTAATTCATATTGCATTTGGAAAATTGTGTTTGAAAGAAGTAGTTTATATATTTGATCTTTATATTATATGCGATGTAAATGAGAGTGTATATTTTAGAAAATGTACTTGAGAGAAATAAAAGACTTAATGTAGTTGAAGAAAGTAATTTAGAAACTGTAGATAAGTAAACAGATAGTTACACTTGTTATAAATATTTTCATTGCAGATTTGTTTGTTTTTTACAATCTCATTGATTGTTTTTTCCCCCGCTGTTGTATGATGATCTACATTGAAATCACTGTGTATGGTGAAATTCAGTAGAATCTGAGAACAGCAAAAAGGGAAACTGAAAATGTTATGTAGTTCTAAAATTATGTTGTGTTCTTAAAACTATAATATTATATTCAATAACAGTTTTTCTTCTTCTTTTTTACAGAAGGGAATGGTAAAGTTTGAAAAGATTTTAAATTCAGTTTACAACAAAACTACTGTAAAATAGTTCCACTGAGTTTTGTATCTTCATTAGTAAAAAAAAGGTAAGATGAAATAATGTAATAATCATGATAATGTGAACTAATGTTTACAGCCGCTTTTATTGCACTCATCCATTTTTTCAAACACTACCCATGCATTCATCTATTCAGTTAGGCACTATTCCCACACTCCTCCAATCACCCAGGCACTATCCATGCACTTCTCCAATCACCTAGCCAGTACCCATACACTTATAACATCACCCAGATACTTCCCATGTACTCCTCCAATCAGCCAGGCACTACCCGTACACTCATGCAATCAGCTAGACATTACCCGTACACTCTTGCAATCACCCAGGTATTACCTGTACACTTCTCCAATCCCCCAAACATTACCTCTGTACTCATGCAATCATCCAGGCACTACCCTTGCACTCTTTCAATCACCCAGGCAGTATCTATGCACTTCTCTAATCACTCAGCCACTACCCCTGTACTCTTTCAATCACACAGCCAGAACTCTTGCACTTATAAAATCACCAAGGCAATACCTACGCACTCCGTCCAATCACTCAGGCACTACCCATACACTCATGCAATCAGCAAGACATTACCCCACACTCATGCAATTACCCAGGCATTACCTATGCCTTTCTGTAATCCCCCAGAGATTAGCCTTGTACTCATGCAATCACTCAGATATTATCCCTGCACTCATGCAATCACCCAGGCATTACCCAAGCACTCCTTCAATAAGCCAGGCACTACCCATACACTTATATAATCACCCAGGCACTACCCTTGCACTCCTCTAATAACCCAGGCACTACCCCTGTACTCTTACAATTACCCAGGCAATACCCATGCACTTATAAAATCACCCGGGCACTACCTCTACACTCATGCAATCAGCTAGACATTACCCCTACAGTCATGCAATTACCCAGGCATTACCTATGCACTCCTCTAATCCCCCAGACATTAACCCTGCACTCATGGAATCACCAATGCATTAGCTATGCACTGCTCCAATCACCCAGGCACTACCTTTGCACTCCTCCAATCACCCAGGCACTACTTATGCACTCCTGCAATCACCCAGGAACTACCACTACACTCATGCAACCACCCAGACATTACTCTTGCACTCATGCAATCACCCAGACATTACTCATGCACTTCTTCAATTACCCAGACATTACCCCTGCATTAATGCAATCACCTAGTCAGTACACATGCACTCCTTCAATCACTCAGGCAGTACACATGCATTTATAAAATCACCCAGGTACTACTTATGCACTCCTCCAATCACCTAGGCACTACCACTACACTCATGCAACCACCAAGACAGTATCCCTGTACGCATGGAATCAACCAAACATTACTCTTGCACTCATGCAATCACCTAAACATTACCCATGCACTCCTTCAATCACTCAGGCACTTACCATACACTTATAAAATCACCAAGGCACTACCTACGCACTCCTCTAATCACCCAGGCTCTACTTCTGCACTCATGCAATCACCCAGGTATTACCTATGGATTCCTCCATTCACCCAGGCACTACCCCTACACTCGTGCAATCAGCAAAGCATTAGCTATGCACTGCTCCAATCACCCATGCACTACCCTTTCACTCCTTCAATCACCCAGGCAGTATCTACGGACTCCTTCAATCACTCAGTCAGGTCCCATGCACTTATAAAATCACCCAGGCACTACCTATGCACTTATGCAATAACCCAAGCACTACCCTTACACTCATGCAATCACCCAGGCACTAGCTATGCACTCATAGAATAACCCAGGCACTACTCTTGAACTGCTGCAATCACCCAGGCACTATCCATGCACTACTCCAATCATCCAGCCAGTACCCATGCACATATAAAATCACCCAGGCACTACCTATGCACTCTTCCAATTACCCAGCCACTACCACTACAGTCATGCAACCACTCAGACATTACTCCTGCACTCATGCAATCAGCCAGACATTACTCATGCACTCCTCCAATTACCCATACATTACCCCTGCACTCATGCAATCACTTAGGCATTACCCATGCACTCCTCCATTGACCCAGACATTACCCCTGCACTCATGCAAACACCTAGGTATTACCCATGCAGTCCTTCAGTCACTCAGGCGGTACCCATGAACTTATAAAATCACCCAGGCACTACCTATGCACTCCTCTAATCACCCAGGCACTACCCCTGCACTTATATAATCAACCAGGAACTACCCCTGCACTTATATAATCAAGCCGGCACCACCCTTGCACTACTCCAATCACACAGGCACTGCCCTTGTACTCATGCAATCACTCAGGCACTCCCTAAGCAGTAATGCAATAACCCAGGCAGTACCCTTGCACTCCTCCAATCACCCAAGCACTATCCATGCAGTCCTCCAATCACCCAGGCAGTACATATGCACTTATAAAATCATCCAGGCACTACCTATGCACTCATGCAATCACCCTGACACTACTGATGCACTCCTCCATACACCTAGGCATTACCCATACACTCCTTCAATCACTCAGGCAGTACCCATGCACTTATAAACTCACCCAGGCACTATGTATGCACTCCTCTAATCACCCAGGCACTACCCGTGCACTCATGCAATCACCCAGGCATTACCTATCCATTCCTCTAATCACCCAATCAGGACCCATACACTTATAAAATCATCCAGGCACTACCTGTGCACTCATGCAATCACCCAGGCAGTACCCTTACACTCATGCAATCACCCAGGCACTACCTTTGCACTCCTCCAATCACCGAAGCACTATCTATGCACTCCTCCAATCAGCTAGACTTTACCCTTGCACTCATCCTATCACCCATGCATTAGCTATGCACTCCTCCAATCACCCAGACACTATCCCTGCACTTCTGCAATCATCCAGGTAGTATCCATGCAGTCCTCCAATCTTTCAGGCAGTACCCATGCACTTATAAAATCATCCAGGCACTACCTATGCACTCCTGTAATCACCGAGGCACTACCCCTGCACTTATATAATCAAGCAGGCACTACCCCTGCACTTATATAATCAAGCAGGCACTACCCTTGCACTGCTCCAATCACAAAGGCACTACCTAAGCAGTTATGCAATAACCCAGGCAGTACCCTTGCACTCCTCCAGTCACCCAAGCACTATCCATGCAGTCCTCCAATCACCCAGGCAGTACATATGCACTTATAAAATCAC
This sequence comes from Calotriton arnoldi, assembly GCA_963921515.1. Classification (NCBI taxonomy): domain Eukaryota; kingdom Metazoa; phylum Chordata; class Amphibia; order Caudata; family Salamandridae; genus Calotriton; species Calotriton arnoldi. The sequence goes on from CAWUFW010019588.1 coordinate 83,888, forward strand.
CCAGGCACTACCTATGCACTCATGCAATCACCCTGGCACTACTGATGCACTCCTCCATGCACCTAGGCATTACCCATACACTCCTTCAATCACTCAGGCAGTACCCATGCACTTATAAAATCACCCAGGCACTATGTATGCACTCCTCTAATCACCCAGGCACTACCCGTGCACTCATGCAATCACCCAGGCATTATCTATGCATTCCTCTAATCACCTAGTCAGAACCCATACACTTATAAAATCATCCAGGCACTATCTATGCACTCATGCAATCACCCAGGCAGTCCCCCTACACTCATGCAATCACCCAGGCAGTACCCCTCCACTCACGCAATCACCCAGGCACTACCTATGTACTCATGCAATAACCCAAGCACTACTCTTGCACTCCTCCAATCACCGAAGCACTATCTATGCACTCCTCCAATCACCTAGACTTTACCGTTGCACTCATCCTATCACTCATGCATTAGCTATGCACTCCTCCAATCACCCAGACACTATCCTTGCACTTCTGCAATCACCCAGGTAGTATCCATGCAGTCCTCCAATCTTTCAGGCAGTTCCCATGCACTTATAAAATCATCCAGGCACTACCTATGCACTCATGCAATCACACAGGCACTACTGATGCACTCCTCGATGCACCTAGGCATTACCCATGCACTCCTCCAATCACCCATGCACTATCCATGCACTCCTTCAATCACCCAGGCACTACCCTTGCACTCGTCCAATCACCCAGGCACTATCCATACATTCCTTCAATCACCCAGGCACTACTCTTGCACTCTTCCAATCACCCAAGCACTATCCATGCTCTCCTCCAATCACCCAGGCACTACCCTTGCACTCCTTCAATCACTCAGGCACTATCCATGCACTCTTGCAATCACCGAAACATTACCCATGCACTCCTTTAATCATTCAGGCACTATCTATGCACTCCTCTAATGTAAATGTAAATGTAAATGTCCAGTATTTGTAAAGCGCAAACAATTACCCGAAGGTGTCAAGGCACTGGGGGCCGTCGGGAAGATTAAGCAAGCTATTGCCCAGAGTCACATGGTGCTGGGCTGATCTGCCACGCACACCAGGGATCGAACCATGAGCCCCCGTGTTCCAGAGTCAGTTGCCCTGGCCGCTGCGCCACACCTCTTCCATGCAGGCACTACCCCTGCACTCATGCAATCACTCAGCCAGTACCCATGCACTCTTACAATCACCCAGGCATTACCCATGTACTCATGCAATCACTCAGGTAGTACACATGCACTTCTGCAATCGCCCAGGCACTGCACATGCACTCATGCAATCACACATGAACTACCCATACACTTCTCCATATATTACACTTGCCACAATTCATACAACACTTACAAATTTGTCTATTTTTAACCAAATAGGCGGTTCTAATAAGAACCATTTTTTCTTCCTTTTTCTTTTATAATTTTTTTGTGTTTTTTCAACACTTGTTTGTATTTTTTTGGTGTTTTTTTTTACAAAAATGAAAAAATTAACAGAATCAACGGTGAAAACTTTGTAAACATTATGCAATTAGAAAGTCATTGCAAAAAAAAAAATTAGCAATGGTGGTTTTTAATAGCAACCACGATGGCATCCACTGATTGTTCACCGTAACATAATACTTTTTTGCATTTCACAAAATGCTTCTCCACTCCAGCAAATTCAGGAATTATATTTGGTCTTGTTGTAGCTGAAGAACCAGATTATGTACTTGGTCCTGCACCGTCATCCTGAGTTGCCTGTTTTTGTAGGTCTCGTCGCTATTGTTCCCTCGCGAGACGCCATGGTTTGTAGATGCTTTAGCATCAAAGAGGTGCTGCATGAATATTTTTGTCTGATCCTCGTGACAGGACCTTCTCACAAATTGTGCACGTAACCTTACGTGCATTTACTTTCTTCTCCCCTGCTGGAATTGAGAAGAACGCCCATACTATGCTTTCGTATCTTACTTTCACCGGTTCTTCCAACTCTTCTTCATCTTCAGGTGGAAGCTGTTGTGCTGGATTTGAAGCAGCCATTATTTTTTGATGAAAAAAAAACACCAAAAAAATCCAAAGAAGAAGAGAAAAACACAAGAGCTCTGTCTCTATAGATGCAGTTGAAAGAATGAAAAAATTGGGTGGGGTCCTGCAAGTTCTAGAATCAAAAGCTTCTTAACCAATGAAATACTTTCTTTTGAAGTCACATGGGATTCGCGCACTGGGCGCGCAAGCAGCGCGCACTGTACGTGCAACCGACGTGCACCCGAAGCGATTTCCGAAAACTATATTTAACAATAATATATCTTTTTTGCAGTTTCAAATATATGATATTTACAATTATGTAAAATAATCTCTTGGTATAATATACATAATAAAGTTATATACATATACTTTTAAAACAAAAAAATTCGCGGTGGATCTGCGCACCTGGTGCGACCCCCGGAAATACGTACGTGACGTTGCGCGGGGCTGATAACCACGCACCCTTCGTATACCGAATGCGCATCGTACACAACTTAACCGATATGGCGGCAAAATTCTTGAATTCGCGCACCCACCGTGACTGGTACACGATCGGTACGCGAATCCACTTTTTAAAATAAATAAAAATGTAAATGCATATTTTAGAAAAGAGACAACATCACATTATTTTTATAATAGTTTAAAAATTTAGAAAAAGCATTTTTGAACATTACAATTAGAAATTAGCATTTAAAAAACATTTGAAATTCACTGAAAAAACATAGGTTTCAGGGACGTTATAGTTAGAAATAAGCGTTTAAAAACCTTTGAAATTCACTGAAAAACCATAGGTTTCAGAGGCGTTATAGTTAGGAATTAGCATTTAAAAAACCTTTGAAATTCACTGAAAAAACCATAGGTTTCAGGGACATTATAGTTAGTTGGACATTTCACTCGTACAAACCAGAGAAATTCAGCCGTTATAGTTAGTTGAGCTAACTATAACTCGTGCCCCCGCCATGCACTGCTGATGACATCACATACTACATCACTCATGACATGGTCAGTGACATCACTGATGACATCATCCAGTGACTGAGTAGAAGCATGTGCAAGTATGTTGAAAAAGGACGTAAACACTTTTGATAGATGAAACCTGTTTAGTAATAATGTGGGAATATTCTGTCTTTTGTGTTATGACGAAATAACATTCTGAAACTACACCTCCCAGAAGGCCACATTATGGACCAAGAGGGGAGTGATATAAAAGCACAACTTATATAACTGTCATTTAACCGTGAGCAAGGCCGTGTGAGGCCGAAACGCGTCGGTGAAGGCAGACTGGCTCTGTACAAGGAATAAAAATCAAATTTAAGACTCTTGAGTGCGATGTACCTCTTTGCTGCAAATTATCCAAGGCCACTGGTTCGGCCTCACGTCTGCACCCGCTGCTGTGCTGTGCGCGCCGGCAGGAACCACATTATTTCCCATATATAATCACGATCCCTGGAGTGCGAGTCTTCTTTTTGCGCGCTGACTAGCGCTGGTGAAAATTCAACCATATATATATCCATATATATATATACAAAGCTGGTCACATGCACCATCCAGAGCCGGTGCGAGCCACAGATTCAAGAGCCTGTCACAAAAGCAGGAAAGTAGCATTTCTTTGTTCAGAACACAGACAGCTCACACTCCAGGACTTTGCTTTTTAATATGTGATTTTAATACGGGTAACACGTTTTGACCAAATGGTCTTTATCACAGCCTAAGTTGCTCATGTGAATTGCTTCCCATAAGTGCAAAAACATAACAAAACACAAAAGAGGGACCACTCAAGTAGGAGCATTCATGCGGAAAAAACAGCAATGTTTTCATACTCCCCGATCTCAACCACTTTATTAGAGGAGCTTGACATTTGAGCCAGCACACTCTCGAGTCCACAGGGCTGAGTAGGCCTCTTTTGGTCATGCTGGTTTCCCTTTGAAGAAGATAGGCACTGTTCATAACTTCTTTCTTCTGGCTGTTGGGGTAGGCTCGCTCTGAGCCCTAACTTCATGTCCCGACCCCGTTCCGACCCAAATGAGATTGAGAAAGATAGACCTGTAGTGCACTGCTCCTAATGAACAAAAAGAGAAAAATAATGTGACCATTTTTGTAGATTTTTTTAAACTAAACTGACTGGTTTGGCCTCTCTGAAGTACCTGAAAAAAGTACACAAGGACTAGACCATGTAAGTAAATCTAGCTAAGTGTGAAAGGGGCAATCAAATTCAGGCAGAATCACCCATCAGGGCCCAAACATTGCAAATCATCAAAATCAAGTTTACAAATTAGTTGAGCAACACCCTAACTGTCTGCCACCACATGAATCATCATCACTCACACTCACTCAATATATATCACTCATTGGTGCAATAGTAACCTTTTCCAAGCATGGTGGTAAACATATGTCTATTGTAACTCCTCTTTTAACAGGGAAGCAACAAGCAATGTTATTCTTGTAAATTAATGATCTTTACTGAAGCAGGTCAGCTGGTGAATGAAAAACCAAGGAAAGGGATGGGAGACTTTGCCTTCATGTCCTTTTAGCGAATGGGGAGACTCCTTGTGTTCACACTGGTCCAACTCCAATCCAGTCCATACATGTGGATAAATGGTGGGGCTGCATAAGTCACACACCACACATATAAATGTTTCCCCAGTTATATCCCTTTTTTTTGCAAAGCAGTTTGACGATATTGTGGAAGTTCTATTGTGGCCTGCTCAGTCAGGGAAGTAGAGTTTCTCCTCAAACTCAAGGGGTTCGCCCAGAAGTTGGTCAGTTGATGCACCTGAGTCTGACCAATCACCCTCATCTGCCTCCTGTGCTGTTTCAAGAATAGTGTAATCTTGTGGTATGAAGTGTTGGTTAATTTTAATCATAGTTAATCTCTCCATATTTTGAGGCGAGAGAATGGTCATTCTGACTGTGACTACTGCACTAGGTGCTGTGGACACATGCTCAGCAGACACACTGGCTAACAGACAAACCATGTACTTTATTGCCAACTTGCTGAGCTCTGGCCATAGGAGCATCTTCCCATACCAACAGACCAATGGGTTCTGATCCAGGTAGAGCTCTTTTGGGTCATCCAGATAGTCTTAGACTATCCTCTGAATGGTCATTGGTGATGCTGCATGCTTGACCTCTGTTGCCTTCTGCTCTGCACTTGACTTAAGCCCTGCCACTTAAAACCAAGCCATTGCAGAGGTTGGATTTGATTTGTCTGTTGCTGGTGTTGTTGCTGGTAGTGTTGATGGTGTTGTTGCTGGTGTTGGCTGCTGTCAGGCAACAGTTACTCTCTTTGGAGGTTGAAGGCTGCATGCCAGAACTTCTGCTGAGGACTCTAACTTCCAGCCATTTTACTTTCAGGTCTCTCACTTGCTCAACAATCCAAGTCTTGTATTGTGAAACATCCTCTTCTGAAAAAGGAATGAAAGTGGCCAGTATTTTTTTGTTCCATGTATCAAGTATTGTGGCACAGTTTAACTCTTTGCAGGACACAATCTCTCTTTGCAAGCTTGAATTAACTGCCAAGCAAAGAAATAAGATCTGAACCAACTCAGATGCTTCTTTGTTCACACCGGTGAACCTTTTTTAACTGGTCATGTAGCAGATGAAATAACAGAAATGCTTGGCTCATCGTACTGTCCTCCTTGCAGACTTCCCGTGTGATACCCTCAAAAGGAAGTAGCATTTGTGTCAGGCATTTGACTAGCCCCATTTATCCATCTCCATGGTTATGCTTGTCCAAGTTGTATCCCCTCCTCTTTCAAGGACATAGTCAGTGGTCGGTCTGTACTGCTCAAACAGACATTGCAACATGTAGTAGGTCGAGTTCCAAAGTGTTGGCAGCTTCTGTATGAGGGCTTTGACCGGTACTCTATTAGCACACGGAATTATCCTCAACTGCTTCCAGGCTTTAAAAGAATGACAGGAGCCGTTTTTTAAACACTTACCGGAGTGGAGCAGATTTGCCGTTGCCGCCACAAGCCGCCGCAAGCGGAAGGACTACAGACCCCGGCCTGTCCAGCAGCTGCTACGTCTGGGGACGTGCCTGGAGGCGCATAAGAGGCCCGTAGGGCACCCGCAGCATGGGAGCTGTTTTTTAAAACTTACCGGAGTGGAGCAGCTTTTCCGTCGTCGCCACCGCAAGCAGAAGGACTACAGACCCCGGCCTGTCCAGCAGCTGCCACGTCTGGGGACGTGCCTGGAGGCGCATAAGAGGCCTGCAGGGCACCCGCAGCACGGGAGCCATTTTTTAAACACTTACCGGAGTGGAGCAGCTTTTCCGTCGTCTCCACAAGCCGCCGCAAGCGGAAGGACTACAGCCCCCAGCCTGCCCAGTGCCTGCTACATCTGGGGACGCACCTGGAGATGCTTTAGAGGCCCGTAGGGTACCCGCAGTGCAGGACGCGTGCAGGCATGCCCGGGCGAAGTCCGGGCCAAGGACGGGCCCGTCTGAGCCCGTCCGAGACCGGAGGAGGCTGGGCTGGGCCTACCCTCTTGGTTGTTTTTGGATGTTTTTCCCACCACCATAACACCTCGGCGCCTTGTCACAGCAAGTTCGAGCACCCTACAGTCCCATCTCCAGTGGCAGTGGCAGAGGAGCAGGTAGGGAGACAGCTTGCTTCATTTTGACTTTTATAGACATCAGCATTTTGCTCAATGGCTATAGGGCCAGAGTTTTTGTAAGCTAAGGGACTCTGTATCCTGAATACCTAGGTATGTGTGCTCAGCCATCTCCCTTTGTACAAGTAGTCAAATAATTACAGACTTTGCCTGCTCTTTGGATCAGAGACCTGTCATTTAACGCACTGACCTAGGTACAACATGGGGAAGCGCAAGGTGACCAGAGCTTCTGGGAGGGTCACGGCAGGCATTACAGGCTCGGTGGTAACCATGGATTCATTTCTGCAGTGAGCCGCAGCAGTGCTGGACAAGGAGATTGAGCTGGTGAACCAGCGCCTTTCTAGGTCCCCGTCAATGTCCCATTTTTTATGCCCGCAGACACACAATCGTCCCTGGCCAGTGCTGATGATCCTTCAAATAATCCCGGGGTGCAAGAGGTCGTGTAAGAACTCGTCAGATCAAATGGTCACTCAATAGCCCAGCAGTTACCCCTTTCTCCCACCATTATGATCAATAATCCTAGGGCTGACAAAGCACCTTTGAGCCAAGGGCACGTGGCAGTTACTTCCAGCAAGCATCCGGTTAAATCAATAGCTGCCGGTTTTACCACGTGAGGGAGATCAGGAGATGTTGAGCCTGTCAGCCTAGGGTCAGGCACAAAAAGAAAGTCCAGGGGGAAATGCCAAAAGATCAAGACCTAATCAGACACCCCAGGAGTCCCGACTGTTCAAGCACTGATTGAGGCAGATTTGATGGGCATGTTGGAATCTTTCCAAGACTCTATGAAAGCCTTGTTGGACTCTAAATTGGATTTTTTAATTCAACGTTTGATCTTGATCGAAAAGGGACTATCGGACCTTAAATGCTGTGTACCATTAGGAGGGGTAGCTGTCAACTTAGAACCAGGACCATCAATGGTTCCCTCAGCCACGGATCGCTCCATCTTGAAAGTCCCATACCCAAATATGGGGGAACAACCACAGCCATCAGGGGGACAGGCACCTGCTCGCCGTCCAGCGTCAATCCTGGGCGCAAACCATGGACATGTGGACAGGCTGGCTATACGGGATCAATCTGCCTTGGAGAGTAACTTACCTGGGGAGCAATCACAGGGGGGAGGGGATGTTTCTACGCGGAACCTACCTGTTATTCATTTACCAGCCGAATCAACTCCCTATGTTGTGATATTGGGGAATGTGCCAACTCTCCCTCAGGTCACCAAGGAGGATTTCTCCCAACTGAAGAACAAAGTCCTACATTGGCTATCTTGTAACACCGCTCTAGGAATGAGCGTAGAGAAAAACATCAACATGGTGCGAAGGGTTAACTGGATCGGCAGCTCCTTTAAATCCTGTAAGGGCGATTGTGTTATTATTAACTTTAATAGACCCCATATCGCGGAAAGGATTCTGGTTACAGATTTGAATCCTGCCCCTTTTGGTCCCAAGTCATCCATTATGGCCTTACCTCTCGGCTTTTTTTATAAACCAGAGTCATCGGGGCGCAACTATATGACTAACGTTACTAGGGCCCCATTCAATGGTCAGATGGCATTAAATCCACCTATCAGGAACGCTTACTCATCATCATCATCATCAAAATAACGTTATTTCGCCTACCAAAATGGTGGCATAAAAAGTATACTAAAAACAATTACATTATAGCACAATCATATAATTACAATTTTACATAACAAACCCAGTAATATAAAAACCAGTTGATCTCATAATCTTATGCATAAGTCCATCCTTGAGTAAGTATATCAAATGACAGATTAAAAAGTTAATCTTCTCCTCTTCAATGCCGACAAGAAAAAGGACGCCAGTGAAAAACATGTAAAAGGGTCAGACAATAGCTGTAAGTAAAAAGGGCCACACGACACTGTCTAAAATTCATTTTGCGTATAAGAGGGATAATAAACCTTTTTCTTTGTTCCTGATAAAATTTACAAAAAATAAAAAGTGAAGATTATTCTGAATAGATAAATCATCACATGTACAAAGAGGCAGTTCAGAAAGTGCATACATTTTTGATGGAAAACCTAACATCAAAGGGATATAATTTAAACGAAATCTCACTAATATGAATCGATGTTGCTGGTTAGTGACAAATGACAGATAAGTTGTATTAGAATCCAGTGACGTAATACTTGGAACAGCAGAAAATATTCTAACAGTTGTCAGCCTAAAATTAGCATTCTGCCTCCTTACTTGTAATCTAGACAGTAATTGGTATTTTAACTCTTTCTTTGAGACAGAGCAACATGACACAGGGTTAGTATACAATTCATGTAACCCAACTGCCTTAAGTGTGGATTCTACATAACATATCCATCTAATCCTACTAGCCCCATCTAACTTCTGGACATTATTTATTATATCTCTAGTCAGCGCAAGAGTTTCCTTACGCCAAATCGAATGCCACAATAAGACAGGTGAAATAGAAATTTTGTCACAGATATAAGGGACATCTAATTCAGTGTGACAAATAAAATTAGAACAAGATTTGGGTAAGGAAACTAATTTCTTCAAGAAAGTATCCTCAATCATTTGTAGTTTCGAGCAATCTGCAATACCCCACACTGCTGCTCCATATGTTGCAACAGATACACTTTTAGCCTGATAGACTTTCTTTATAGTTTCAATCGGTTTCGATCCAATCTTTTTACAAATTTACTAAGGGCCCCAATAGTCTTCTCCATCTGCAGACACCTATTTTCAATCATACATTTCCAATTACATTGTCCATTAAACACAATCCCCAAATAATGAAAAGAATCTACCACTTCCATTTTACCCCCTTCAATGTGAATATTGGGCTGTTTCCTCTGTTTAGCACCTGCCACTAACACAAAAGATTTGGAAAAATTAATTCTCATATCCAGATCGTTCATAAATTTAATATACTCCCTTACTATCCGACGCAGTGCATTACCAGTGCGAGCTAAGATCACTGCGTCATCCGCATAGAGGAGTAGTGGTACCTGCATAGACTTAATGTAAGGGACATCTGGAGTAATACCAATTAGGGCAGATTCAACAGCATTGGTATACAATGAAAATAAATAGGGGGCAAGGACGCACCCCTGGCGTACACCACTTGCAATTTTAAAATGTCTCGTACACTCACCATTTTTCCCAAAACGAACAGAAGCTGAGGCCCCACTATACAAATCCTGGATAATACGTATGATCTGGGTCTCAACTCCCATTGCCTCCATGATCTGCCACAGCCTATGCTGTGCCACGCAGTCAAAGGCTGCGGACAGATCCATGAAGGCGAGATACAAATGGCCATTTTTCGCAGCCGTATATTTTGCTATTATCAGGTTCAAGTTCAGGCACTGATCCACCGTTCCTTTCCCTTTCCTAAAACCATATTGGGTAGGGATAATAATATTCTTCTCCATTGCCCAGACCTCGAGTCTATTTAAAAGGAGCCGTCCCATTAATTTTGCTGTGGAATCTATCAAAGATATCGGCCTGTAATTGATTGGGACAATTACAGTCGTTTTCCACGACTGGGGTGCTCCAGTTTGAGAAATATTGTTAAAAACATTAGTTAAAAACGGAGCCCAAAGGTCTTGGTTATCTAAAAAAAGGTCGATCGGAACACCGTCCGGCCCTGGTGCCTTCCCACGTTTACATTGACTGAGAGCGTGTTTAGTTTCGTCTACTGTAAACCAAACATCTATTCCTACGTTATCAGAGCTAGGAGGCGGAGGCTGAATAAATACCTCCTCCAAGACCCCAAACAGAGCTTCAAAATGTGTGACCCAACCCTCCTCATGAACATGACTATCTAAAGATGTGGTCAATTCGTCTTTTAAAAAGGGTGCATTTATTACGGACCAAAATGCCTGTGAGCTTTTTATTAGGACAGCTTTATATAGGCTGTCCCACCATTCTTCTTTTAGAGCGTTTTGCCTTACCCTTCTGGCTTTCTTATAGACCTGCCGTAGAGATGTAATCAGATGTTGATTACGTGGTTTTACTTTAAGGTCCACATGTAGATTTCCAAGTGCAGTTCGGCAATCTTCATCAAACCAAGTACAAATCTTAGGGGATCTATTACGTATGGAGCGCATAAGATTAAACTTAACTTCCCTCAGTATCAGTTCAAAAGCATTGACCATTCCATCAGTGATTGAGGGATCTAGGCTTAGCCTTATCTCTAAGGCACACTTCCTAACTATTTTAGCCAAAAATTTCTCTGGGTCAACTTTCTCCCATTTCAGGACGATCCCATTTACCCTTCCAATCACTGGTACTATGGGGAGGTTTAAACGACATTCCCCTTTTTTTAAGGAAGGGATAAAAAAGGTGATCGCCGCATGGTCACTAAAAACATAAAATTTAATCTGTAGTGGGGAAAAGTATTTCCTTATTGAATTAGAGACCAGGATATAGTCAAGTGTAGAAGAGAAGGTACGACTAAAAAAGGTACAGTCTAAGTGCCCAGTTGAGGTATCAATAGTATTTAAAAACACAAGGTTCCTAGTGATGAGTAGCCTATTTAGCCCAGAGCCATAATCAGTATGGTCAAAATGTAAAACACAATCCCCATCATCATCTAGTATCCCACATGCCGGAGTATCTACTTTATCACATGGATGAGCATTGTAGTCTCCAAGCCAGATTATGTCACAGGGTTTGCTAAGTGTTTTCTCTAAATTAGCAATATCCCTTTCTAGTGGTGCCAATATTGCAACTTGATTATTGCCAAAATTATTATTGCAGAAATTCACAAGTAGCCAATATTTATCAGCACCCTGCTCCAAAACTATAATGTGATAGAATGATGATGCATTTAAAAATCGCTTTACTTTTAATGGGAAGCTATTAGAGAGTAAGGTTAACAAACCTCCCTTAGCGCGGCCCGATACCGACGGTTTTGCTGGCGTATGATATGAACAGTACCCATTAAGATGTATTGAATTAATTTCCCAGGTTTCCTGTAGACACACTATATCCTTAGATGTTATAAGGGAAAGCCACTCATTATTTGCTTTCTTTTGGTTAAACCCAGCGATGTTCCACGACATCACTGCAACGGAAGACGTAGAACAATCTATATAAGGCATAGTCTGAGGCACAGTCAAACCAGATACCTTTGTTTTTGGATGTATATGGGCATCCACAGTTAAAACAGAAACTACAGGTGATATAAATTCCAAGACTAAATCAGCTGACTCTATGTGTGATGAGGTCTGCCCTGTCAGTCAATCACAATCTTGCATACCGTCCAATGTAGAAAAACGGTTACTAAGAGAGAGAGGTAAAACTGTCGAGGTAGCACATAAGTTAGAAACAGAGTATCCAAGTCTATTACTCACATTTCTTCTTATTGACGAAATCTCTGGAAAGTTGTGCGGTTTATAAAAAAAAACAAGTGGAAGTGCGCAGATTTCTGAGTGGGGTGAAGGAAAACTTGGCAGAACAGATAATAACTGCCCCACCACATTATGGTTGTCAAAATTAATAATAATACAATCCCCTTTAAAAGTTTTGGGGGCCTTACCTATCCAGTTAACTCTCCTGGCCATAATCACATGTCCATATATGTTATAGTTATCACCCGCACGATTAGTAAGCCAATACTGGGCTTTATGGATCAGCTGTTCAGTAGATTCTATTTGCTTTAACTTTAATCCCGGTACATTAGCCAAAACAATCACATATGGGCAAGCTGCTGGCGGAAGATCTATCCTGTCTCTAGCATTCAGGCCCTCAGCAGAATGATAAACAGCCCCCCTCCCACAGGTAGTTGAAGTTCCCTTTTCTGTATTCACTGTATTTAGCGAGGGGGTAGGCAGGAAAGTATCCACTAATGGCCGGGATGCGTTACGTGTACTTCTAAAATGAGATAGGGGATTGTATATATTTGCATGACTATTTTGCAAAGAATAGAACCGGTCATTCGAATCACTCAAATTCACTTGGGAATTGCCATGTATCAGAGTGACACTCTCTTTGGGTGCCACCAATTGGGCTGGCGCCCCTACCAAATTCTGAGGGGCATCACTACCCAAATTATCCACCAGCACATGGGGAACCGCACCTGAGGTCAATCTTACTTCCTCATTTAGCTGGTTAACCCTTAACGGATTTTGTTTTGATAAAAACATTGCCTCCATGGAGTTTAGCTTTTCCTCAATTAAAGATAATTTACACATTAGAGGAGTTAAAAGTGTAGAAACCATTAATTCGATTTTATTTAAAAAGGCAAAATCATGGGCAGAGTCATTTACCACTGGGCTTTGCTGATTAAGTTGCATATTAAGAGCCTTAGCCATGACCTTAGACCTTGTAATTCGCATCGTTTTGGGGGGAGATAGACAAGAACCCCCCGCATATTTCTCCAAATGAGTCCTTTTCATCGTTCGTTGCTTTAATGGCCCTCCACCTCTTTTCTTTACAATGGGGGGTACAAAATTACTATTCTGTAGGAATATTGGTATAGACTGCCCCTGAGACACAGACTGGAAACCTGTCGTATCATCAGTTAACGTGGGCTGACCCATAGATATAGGAATACCCGACCCGCCATCAGACTGCACTGGTTCTGTCACTGATACTAGGGCATCCAAAGAGTCTTGGGGATCTGCGATAGTTGTTCTTCCTAGCGAACAGCGTTTATGTGCAATGTGTGAGTCCAAAGAGAGCCTCCTCTCAGTTAGTTCAATTTCGTGGACAAGGACCGATTCAGCCCTCGTTAGAAAGGCATCCAAAGTCCCAATAGGCCCACCCAGATGTTTTTCTTTACTTCCCTTCCTTTTATTCATGATTCGCTTCTAATAACCGAATCCCTCAGGGATATCACACCCAGTCAATGAATCAAGTAGAAATTAAGAACTAAATACCCGTTATGGAGTTTGTTAGACTGTAAACAAGTGTACAAATGTACAATAACAGCAATACCTTTCAATCTCAAACTCAAACGATCAAACGGTCCAAAGCACAAATATCAATCTCAAACGATCAAACGGTCCAAAGCACAAATATCAGAGAGTTTGCCCAGCCCAGCCTCCGACGGGCGTGGACGGGCCCGCCCTTGGCCCGGGCTTTGACCGCGCGCGTCCCGCGCCGCGGACAGCGCGCTCCTTTTCAGCGCGTCCGCGCGCTGAGAATGCTGGTCAGTGGAGTCCCCTCCTGGGGAGAAGAGCGGAAGATGCCTGGAGTTGCTCGCAGTCCCCCCTGCCAAGGCACTACTCAAATTTGTCTCCTAATCCAACCCACTTGAATTGGATGGCTCTAGGTCGACGGGATCCAGATCCGCCCTTTCTGGAGTTGACAAACCGTTTTACCTCCCTGGCTGCTATGGACGCCTGTAATTGACGTAGTGGACCCTCTCTTACAGATTTAGTGAAACCCACCGACCAGTGGGAATTTTTACGGCAAAGCTATGGGACTCTGGGTGAACGTGACAAAAATTTTATATCATGGAACATCGCAGGGTTAGCCAATAATTTTTCTGACCCATCGTGGACTGTATTTGTGAAACAATTCAGTGTGATATGTTTGCAGGAAACATGGCTGGCTAGTAGTAGTTTACCTTTAGAAGGCAATAAGTCTTTTTTTGTCCCAGCCTCCCCTTCTTCTGTTGGAAGATCAAAATGTGGGCTTGCAATTTACATCTCCCTGGCAGTAGAATGTAAGATATTGGTCCTGCCCACATCGAGTCCGTGTATACAGTCCCTGGTATTATGCAGGGGTCGAATGAATTGGGTCTTATTAATTTTTACAACTCAATATCATGCTCCAAGGGCGGGTGTAACATTACTATGTTAGGCTCCTTTGTGAGGCAACACTGTAACGCTGCTTTTCAAAATTTCATGATTGCTGGAGATGTTAACATCCACCCATGTGGTGACCCCAGAGTCCTAAGATTGGCTGATTTGGGTTGCCCACGTGTGAGGGGAATTCATTTTGAATACTCTCTACAGGGGGACATGCTGAACGATCTCCTTCATGAATTTGATTTATTGTCTCTTATGTCTTTATCTGATCCCTGCAGCAAGGCCACTATCCCATCTTTCAAAGGGAGGGGTGGTGGCTCATTTATTGACTTTATATTAATTTCATCGACTTCACAAGATTTATTTGTAGGATTCACCATACAAGCTAGTGTGCATAGTGACCACAACCCTTTGTGTGTTGATCTCCGCTGACCCTTACTGGTGCCCAAAGGAGGGGCTGGGCAGAGTGGGGCGGTGAGACCAACAGACAGTGGAAGATGGCTAAAATGGACCCAGATTTCCCCAGATGTATTTTATGAGTCAATAACAGATTCGTATGCCAATGAGTTAGCCTTGTGTACCACGCCATTTACGCCTCCATGGGAGGTTATTAGCTCTTTTAAAACCATTTCTGATAAAATAAGTGATCTTTTAAGCACCCTGGCTCGACGAACAGTTATCCTGACCCCTAGATGGTTTGATTCCTCCTGCTCTCGGGCAGCAAGGAAATTGCGGGAAGCCTTAAACAGGATTCCAAGAGAGCCGATTTTGGTTAGATCGTGTCGAAGAGATTATAAATTAGAACTGGCTAGACGTAAGTCCGCTTTGAAGAAGGAAACCTGGAGGGGGTTAATCGAGGCTAGTACGTTGAGGAATAGCTCTAGATTCTGGAGCATAATTAATAGCCCTTTTTTAAATCATGAGGAAGGAAGTGCAGTAGGCGCGCATATTACAGAGGAGGAGTGGGTGCTCCACTTTGAATCCATGTTTGAGAGTACCCCTGAGCTAAATCGCCTGTCTGGCTGTGAGGCAGACATCCCTGATCTGGTTTTCAATATAGAGGAGATCAAGGAGGGTATTGTCGGGTTGTCAAGTAATAAAGCCCTGGGACCCGATGGTATCCCGTCGGACCTTTTTAAATCAGATCCAACTTTTTGGGCCCCGGTTCTTGATGCAGTAATTAACGCGGCAGTAAAAACCGGCTGTCCAGAGTCTTGGGCTACCTCGACTATAGTGCCCGTTTTTAAAAAAGGTGATAGAGATAGTACACATTGCTACAGACCAATCTCCCTGTTGGATTCGGTGGTTAAGGTGGTGGGTCGAGTACTCTTAGATAGGCTGACAAGCTCGGTGGCGGAACATACCATCCCATTGGACGTTCAGTACGGGTTCCGCCCCGGGCGGTCCACCGTGGCCCAGTGCCTTAACCTATCCATGATCCTCAACAAATACACGGTCACCTGTCCTGGCACTATCTATTTAGCATTCATGGACCTGTCTTCCGTGTTTGATCGCGTGAACAGGGATAAACTTTGGCAGACCATGCTAGCTATTGGGGTAGATGGCAACATTGTTTACTTTTTAGAAGATCTTCACCATGCAACTAAGGCCCATGTTAGATTCTCACAGGATTTAAGAGTCTCACGCAACTTCGACATAAGGAGAGGAGTACGCCAGGGGTGTATTCTAGCCCCCTTTTTGTTTAATTTGTACATTAATGATCTGAATAAAGCCCTATTGATGACAGGGGTTGATTACCCGCAGGTAGGACAACGCAGTCTGCCAGTTTTATTATATGCGGATGATGCGGTCCTTATATCTAGGACCGCCAGGGGGCTACAAACACTGCTTGACTCCTTCTCTGCCTTTATGTCACATGGGGATTTATCAATAAATGATTCTAAATCTTATGTTATGCAGGTGGGTCTGTGCCCAAAAAAGTCCTTTCAATTTAGGGTAGGATCTGCTCAGGTCCCCCGCACTGACACCTGCTCGTACCTGGGGGTCATATTGGATGAGCAGATGAAATGGGGCTCCCTAAAACAGAGAAAGAGGGGAGACCTGGTGCGGGTGAATACGGCCATTTTTAATTTTGCTTCCAAATTAGGTAAGAGACCGATCGCAGCGCTTTTAAAGATCCACCAGGCCAAGTGTGTCGCGACCGTCTCTTATGGCAGTGAAATATGGGGGCATGTTGCTACAGACGACCTACAAGTAGCTGATAATGCATTCTTGAAGCGCTTATTAGGCGTCCCCAGCGGAACGTCTAATATGGTGGTACATGAAGAATTGGGCCTGCCTTATCTAAGTGACATATTGGCTCTCCGCCCCCTAACTTTTTGGTTCAAAATTGGGTTGAGTGAAGGATTATCATCTAGTCAACTGATACTGAAAGAGTGTATGACTCTTGACTATGCCCTCCACATACCCTGGCTCAGATACATTAAGAGTAGCTTCGAAAGTTTAGGAAGATCTGAATTCTATAGCAATCCCGAATCAGTTACCAAAAGGATCTGGGGTGGATAAGGAGTCTTTTAGCAGTCTAAGGAAATTAGAGAGGGAAGAGCTGGAACTGAGGAAACCTAGTGTTCGGAAATTTTTAATGTTGAAAACAACATTATCGACCGAGCCATACCTCTTGGGGTTTTTTAGCACTTATGAACGCTTTTTATTGTCCAGGTCTCACCTGGATTTCTTTCACTTTTTGCTGGCTTCGCCACGGGGAGTAGTAGAGGTCAGTTGTTAGCACCCTGTGGCTGTGACGGTGAGTCTCCACAGGATCTGCTACATTTTTTATTATTCTGTAAGTTTTATGAGGTCCCCGGAAAACTTTTATTACCCCTATTTTAAAGAGGTTGAATTTTAAGCAGGCTCGTCCAGCTCTTATCTATTTACAACTGTTGCATGAAGAATATATTCTTTTGTCCTTAGTTTCCTGAAATTTGCGGTGAAGGCCAGGGCCTGCCTTGATTAAATGTTAGTAACGGTTAGGGTTTACTTTTACTTTGATGATATATATATATTAGACAAGGCCTTGGGACACATCCCTTCAATGGTTTAAGTGTTTAATCTAGGCTTAAGGGAACATGTATTTAACCTTGTATTTTTGGCTTTGAATTATCATAGACTTTTGTGGAACCTAGATTATTGTGCGATGAATTGTGTAATTATTTTATGATTTTTTTTTATGCATTGGTAACTTTTGTGGTTTTATATGCTAAAACCGAATAAAGTTGATTTATTGACTGAAATGAGTGCAGATTCTTCTGCAGCTAGCCAGTATGTTGCTGACTATGTCTTCATTTTTGAGAAAGTTCTGCACAATAAGGTTGATGCAATGTGCCAGACACAGGATACTGATATATCCACCATCTATCATGGCCTTAGCTATATTACTGCCATTTTCCTTGACAATGAATCCAATTCTGAGACCTCTGAGTCAAACTCATTCAAACACCTTGCTGTTAAAGTCTTCCAAGATGTTTGCAGCTATATGGATTTCTCCGTGATGAATATTGCTACTTTTGCATGCCGCTGAATGCCCGTAAAACTTTAATTATTGCTCAGACCTACAGATAGCTGTTGCCTAACCCCCACAAAAGAGATCCAGTGTGCAGTGATACACATTTAATCAGTTGCTTGATAACTAGTTCACAAGTCTGTCATTAGGTAGATAGTGTGAACAGAACTCTGGTGCATAGCTTGGCCAACCAATTGCAGCACATCACGATGGGGCACTGGAACAGCAAATAGGTTCAGCTGGGAACCTTCCAATTAGAGCAGATGGCCACCACAAATTCTAAAAATCCCACTCCTTCCACAAAAGAAAAAGGGCGGAGGTCCAGAGCTAACATTTTAGCTAGCTTCCCGTTGTATAAATGTGCCAATGGGTGGTTAGGTTATTAGGGCCCCTCCTGTCTAAACATGCCCGTAATAGTTGCTTGGATATTTTTCTTTTGTGGTGCCACTGACACAGGCGACTTCAAGAGAGAACCAGGAGGTGGTAGACTCAATATGCTTCAAGGAGGAATCATTGTATGCGGTGGTGTCTGCATCTGAGTCCTGTGCCATTTGGAGGTTGCTGATGCAGGTGATGCTGGCACACTGCAGGAGGCAGGTCTGCTTTGTAATCTGTCATCCTCTTCTTCCTCATCACCTCCTTCTATTGCCATGATTGGAGCTGCTTCCACTCTCTCATCACCACCACCAGCTACCTTTTTAAGGTGCTCCTCCCACTGGATTGAGTGATGTTTTTTCATATGGGATGTTTGGCCTCCAGGACCATAGTGTGAACTATGCTTACCTCGACAAACACCTTCGTGGCAAGTGGAGCATATTAAAATATTATCCTCCTGCTTGCTAATCGTAAAGAACTCCCAAACTGGGGAGGAGAACTGTAACAGGACAATGGCAGAGACTAGACAATAAAGTATGTCTGAATATGAATTGTTTTATTTTTAAAATGCTTCGTATGATTCCAATAAAGTCGCATTGTCAATATTCTAGGCTTCTTCCTTGTCTTTCCTTCTCTGGTTCTTTGGGACCTCTCTGCCAGTTGGACGAGTTGGCTGCAACCTTGGAGATGAAAAGGCATAGATCTAAATTACTAAGGTCTATTTGCTCCTATTCCAGGCACCACACCACTGTGTTTAAGCCTGTTTGTACAGGAATAATGTACTCTTACTACAGGACTGTGTGATCCAAGTGAACTAATTCTTTATGTTTTCAGGCAGGCAGGCTAATTGGACAGATCAAGTGCTCTTTATTGAGGTCAGCTCCGTTAATGAGGTAGTGAAAATAAAAGGGATCCCGTCACCAACAACCACACGTGGCAAATCAAAATCCCAATAGCAGTTCCAGAATTTCCAACTACCCATTTCTATCCCCAGGTGCTGTACTTGCCTGAGGCCATGGCTCTGGGTCAGAGCCATGGCGATAACGTCCTGTATGCCTCTCTCCAGGTTGCCTACGGTTGCCTACGTCTTCTCCTCAATGCTGGTTCCTGTAGTGTCGTCCTCCTGGGTTCCCGCTCACTGACCCCACCCTGTTTGTGCAATTTCTTGGTGGTTGCTGGTTCTGGTGAGCATAATTTTAATTTTCCTTGTGACCCCTGCACATCGGGGAAGAACAATGAGCAAACAGAAAACCCCAGGGGACAGAGTTACCACTTCTGCCAGTACCTCATGAGGTACAACACTGGACTCATTTCTGGCCTGAGCAGTCAATGTTCTTTCTAAGGATATTGAGGTGGTTGAAAGGCATCTCTCCTGAGACTTTGGAGTTGCTCCTGGTTGTCCCTTAGCTTCCCCGGCAGGCCAATCTGCAGGCCTCTCCACTAGCACATGGGGACTGATACCTGACATGGCTACAGTTCAGTTGGCTGACCTGTCCGCTCCTACTCCTACCTGTAATTCGGATGCAACGCAGTGCAATGCAAGTCAGTGACAGTGAACCTTGTGCTACAAGGAAGCGCAAAAGGAAGCATAGCGGCCATGCTAAATTGCACCGCAATCTCAGTCGTAGTACTGGTCATAAAGTCTGTTGACCCCTTTTTGCTGTTTTCTGGGCTGGACTAGATCAGGTATGCAGTTGAATCTGGTGCACCTTCACCTATTGACTGGGTTGGCATTTTGGACAGATTTTAATTTCTGTGCATGCATGTTTTTCTCCCGTGTTGGATAGGATTTGTTCCCCGGAGCATGCTGTTAGTCAGTCGATCTCCTCTTTAAACGTTACTTTTGGCAGGCAGGTCCCGGCAGAGCAACAGCCAACTAGCTCTGTTTGTAATAGTAGTCCTCCAGCTGTCCCAGTTAGGTTACCGGGTAGTTAAGGTCTAGGTCTGCATCTCCCAGCCTGGGGTGATTCATGCCCCCCACAGTCGGTAGTAGGAGGGGTAGGCAGCTCTGCGGTGCAAACCTTAGGATTGTGGGCCTTGGACAGGGCACCTTGACAAGAGACCAGCATGCAGATTTTAGCCTCTTCCCCCATCCTCAGTCCCGATTGAACCTCTCCCCAGCCTGTTTCCCATACAAGGCCATTTTAACAGGAGTTCCCCCACCTCAGGGATCTGGTTAAGAGCCCTATGTGCACTTCAAAAATAAGGTTTGTCACTAGTTGACTCACCACACAGATTTTAAAATATCTGAATATAATGACATGGTGGGTTGGGTGTGTCTATCTCTCAAAAACATTAGGAATTGTGTGGTTATCAATTGTAGGAGCTCTGGTCAATCAATCAATCAGGGGTTTGTTTAAAGCGCGACTACTCACCCGTAAGGGTCTCAAGGCGCTAGGGGTGCAGGGGGGGTGCAGGTTCCATTCCATCAAGGAGGGGTCTGTCGAAGAGCCAGGTTTTGAGGTTTCTTGCGAAGATGGGGAGCAATGTTGTCTGTCTGAGGTGGAGCGGAAGGGCGTTCCATGCTTTGGCCGCGAGGAAGGAGAAGGAGCGGCCTCCCGATCTGGTCTTTCTGGTGCGGGGGACCACGGCGTAGGAGAGCTGGGCTGATCGTAGGGTCCTTTGGGGTGCGTGGAATTTGCGTCGGCTGTTCAGGTATGCTGGTCTGCTGCCGTGGAGGGCCTTGTGTGCGTGGGTGAGCATCTTTAAGGTGATTCTCACCTCGACGGGGAGCCAGTGGAGTGTGCGCAGGTGCTGGGAGATGTGGCAGTGTTTTGGCAGGTTGAGGACCAGTCTTGCGGCGGCGTTCTGGATGTTCTGTAGCTTGCGGGTGAGGTTTTTGTTTATTCTGGCGTAGAGTGCGTTGCCGTAGTCGAGTCTGCTGGTGACCAGGGCGTGAGTGACAGTCTTTCGGTGTTCGAGGGGGATCCATTTGAAGGTCTTACGAAGGAGGTGGAGGGTGTGGAAGCAGGAAGACGAGACGGAGTTGATCTGGCGGTCCATTTTGAGCTCGGAGTCCAGGATGATTCCCAGGTTGCGTGCGTGGTCCGTGGGTGTTGGCGGGTTTCCGAGGGCGGGGGGGGCACCAGGTGTCGCTCCAGGCGTCGGGGTTTGGGCCCATGATGAGTACTTCTGTTTTGTTGGTGTTTAGTTGTAGGCAGCTGTTTTTCATCCATTTGGCGACGGCTTCCATGCCTTCTCGAAAGTTGCGTCTGGCGTTGTTGGGCTCGTTGGATAGGGAGAGGATGAGTTGGGTGTCGTCTGCGTATGACACGATGTTGAGTCCGTAGGTTCTGACGATGGGGGCGAGTGGAGCCATGTAGACGTTGAAGAGCGTCGGGCTGAGGGAGGAGCCCTGGGGGACTCCGCAGGTGGTAGGTGTGGGGTCCGAGAGGAAAGGGGGGAGTCTGACCCGCTGCGTCCTGCCGGAGAGGAAGGAGCGGATCCAGTCGAGGGCCTTGTCCTGGATTCCTGCGTCGTAGAGTCTGCGTATTAGGGTGTGGTGGGAGACTGTGTCGAACGCCACTGATAGGTCGAGGAGGATGAGGGCTACTGTTTCTCCTTTGACCAGTAGGGTGCGGATGTCGTCTGTTGCGGCGAGGGGGGCAGTTTCCGTACTGTGGTTTTTTCTGAAGTCGGATTGGGAGGAGTCGAGGATGTTGTGTTCTTCAATGAATGTGGCGAGTTGGCTGTTGATGGCTTTCTCGATGACTTTCGCTGGGAACGGGAGCAGGGAGATGGGTCTATAGTTTTTGAGGTCGGTGGGGTCCGCTGAGGGTTTCTTTAGGAGGGGGTTGACCTCGGCGTGTTTCCAGTCGTCGGGGAATGAGGCGGTCGCCAGGGAGCGGTTGATGGTGTGGCGGAGCATGGGTGCGATGGTGTCGGCGGCTCTGTTGAAGATGTGGTGGGGGCATGGGTCCATGGGGGCCCCTGAGTGGATTGACTTCATTGTTTTCAGTGTGTCTTCGGTGGTGAGGGCTGTCCAGTCGTCAATCGCTGGTTTCCGGGTGTCGGGGGTGGTTGGTGAGGGTTCAGTGTGTTGGTTGTCTTCGTCGAAGTTGTCGTAGATGCTCTGGATTTTGTGGTGGAAAAAGGTGCTGAGTTTGTCGCAGAGGTCTTGTGAGGGAGGGATGTCGGTAGACTCGCTGGTGGGTTGGGCGAACTCCTTGATGATGCTGAAGAGTTCCTTGCTGTTGTGCGCGTGGGTGGAGATTCTGTCTTCAATCGCTTTTTTCCTCGTTTCTCTGATGAGTTGATGGTGGGTGTTGGTGGCGGCTCTGAAGTTGTTGTGGGCTTCTGTGGATTTGGTGTTCCTCCAGGCCTTTTCGAGAGCGGCGGCATGTGCGTCTGGACTCTCGAAGTTCGGTGGTAAACCATCTGGCTTTCTTGGAGCGGGTATTGTTGTTTTTCTTGAGTGGGGCTATGGTGTTGGTGCTATCCGAGATCCATCTGTGCAGGGTTCGGGCTGCGGTGTTGGGGTCGTCGTTTTCCGCGATGGTTGGGTTGGAGTTGTTGAGTGAGGAGGTGAGCTGGTCGTCGGTGATTTTGGTCCAGTTTCTTCGTGGGAGCAGGATGGTGGGTGTTCTGAAGGTGAAGTGGACGCAACAATGGTCTGTCCATGGGAGTTCGGTGGTGAGGCTGAAGGTGATGGAGTTTCCTGTAGTGAAGAGGGGGTCGAGGGTGTGTCCTGCTGAGTGCGTGGGCTTGGTCACTATCTGGCGGAGTCCAATGTTGTGGAGGTTGTCCAGGAGGGATGTGGTGTTGGGGTCCAGTTGGTTGTCGAGGTGGAAGTTGAGGTCTCCCAGCAGGGTGTAGCTGGTGGATGCAATGGCCTGTGCGGAGATAATGTCCCTGATGGAGTTGGCAAAGGGTCCGTGGGGTCCAGGGGGTCGGTAGATGAGGGTTCCTCGGAGGGTGGCGGTGGGGCTGGCCAGTATCTTGAAGTGAAGGTGTTCCATCAGTTCTGTGGGCTCGTCGGGGAGTGTGCTCAGGCGGAGGCTGGATTTGTGGACGATGGCGATTCCTCCTCCTGGGCGGGTGGGGCGGTCCTTCCTGGAGATCTTGTATCCTTGGGGGATGGTGATGGCGATGTCCGGTCCCGAGGTGGTGTTGGTCCAGGTTTCGGTGAAGAACGCTATGTCTGGGGTGGTGCTGTTGAGGAGGTCCCAGATTTCGGTGGCGTGTTTGTGGAGGGATCGGACATTGAGGAGGATGCATTGCAGGGTCTTCGGTTCGGTTGTGTTCTTGTGGGCGGGTTGTGCTGGATCCGTGTTCTTCGTGGTGCTGCAGGTGTGCCGGCAGCGGTGACAGCTGAAGGGTCCGTGGGTGTCGGCTGGTGATGCTAGCTTACAGTTGTTGTTGCGGCCTGGGTTGAGTGCGTGGAGTGCTGTTGGGTCATAGCGTAGGCGGGGCAGAGGTCCAGTGTTCCTGGCGCTGGACGCGGTCGGGTCACGGACGGGCGCAGACGGGCTTGACTTTGCGGCCGCCATTAAGTAGGGGTTGGGGAGGGCTGGACAGCTGGGAGGCGGGAGTGGGGAGGGGAGCTGGATTGGGCCGGTCGCGCTGGGGGGGAGGGGCCTTGGGGGCAGCAGCGGTGGGGAAAGGTAAAGGGAGGAAATAAGGGATAAAGAAAAAAGGGAAAATAAGCAGAAATAAGGCACAAAAGAGCAGTGATGCAGAAAAGTGCAGAAAGGTGAAAGATAAAAGAGGGTAGAAAAACGAGTGAAAACGAGTGAAAGAGCAGAGCGAGAGGAAGGGAAAATGAGCAGAAGTAAGGCACAAAAGAGCAGAGATGCAGAAAAGTACAGAAAGGTGAAAGATAAAAAAGGGTAGAAAAACGAGTGAAAACGAGTGAAAGAGCAGAGTGAGAGGAAGGAGACAGAGGTCCACTGGACCACCAGGGATGAGGCGCAGGGAAACCTGCGGGTGGAGGAGGGCCTCGATTACCAACACTCGAGAGTGCAGGGGCAGGGGCAGGCCTCACTTAATGGTGGGAGAGCAATTTCACTGACAATGAGTCAGTGGTCTTGCTCACCTGTCCCTGCAGCGGCCGCCATTAAGTAGGGGTCGGGGAGGGCTGAACAGCTGGGAGGCGGGGAGGGGAGCTGGATTGGGCCGGTCACGATGGGTGGGAGGGGCCGCGGGGGCAGCAGCGGCGGGGAAAGGTAAAGGGAGGAAATAAGGGATAAAGAAAAAAGGGAAAATAAGCAGAAATAAGGCACAAACGAGTGAAAGAGCAGAGTGAGAGGAAGGAGACAGAGGTCCACTGGACCACCAGGGATGTGGCGCAGGGAAACCTGTGGGTGGAGGGGGCAGGCCTCACTTAATTGTGGAGCTGCGAGGGTGGGAGAGCAATTTCACTGACAATGAGTCACTGGTCTGGCTCAATGGTTGGTCAGAAGTACAGTTAGACCCTGTTTGGTGAGGGATGACATTAGCCTTGTTCCCCTGGGTTTTTTTAATAAGCAATTGTACACAGGGTAAGGGTGGGATCTAGGCCCCTGCCTCTCTGGTTGCAGCTGGCAATGACTTTTCAGTACCGATCTCCAATTGATTTTCTCCCTTATCCAACTTGGATGATTTAGACTGATGCCCAGCTCTGCTTCGTGGTAATAGCGATATGTCAGCTTTTGGATTAGTGGCCCTTAATCTCCCCCTCATCATGGCAGGGCCAACCCACACTATTCCTATCATTCCCTCATATCCTGACCCTACTACCTCTGAAGAGTGTACCTCTCCTCTTAGTCATGTCAGGCCTTCTCTTGTAGCCCCTATAGACTTGGAGTCTTACGTTTTGGGTGATTAGGCCTCACATTTGCCATCCCATACTAAGATTGTCTCCTGGAATGTTGCTAGCTTGGTCTCTAAATCTGAGTGCCCCAATATGGGTATTTGCATGGATTCATTTGATATTTGCCGGTTTCAAAGCACCAAGCAGGGTTTGTTAATTTTTCCTTGGCTGCTTCCACCTCAGGGAGGGGCTGACCTTCGAGAGGGTTTTGATTAAAAGCACTCTCTGCTGTATAACCAAAGAGACTGCATTGGGTAGTGCATATGCACAGTGTGTTTCCCTTTCCTTTCCATCAGGTAGGGCATTCTATTTATATAATGTGTACTGCAGGCATGGGGCGAATGGTGTTGAGTTACAGATAACTGATTTGATTGGAGCTCATAAGGCCAGCTACAGACACTTTAAAATAGTGGATCCTATTGGTGATGAGGATCAAACGTGGGAAATCCTGGTCTCACACGCCCCTGGTTAAGAGGTGATCTGCTGCTGTGCTTCAGCTAAATGCTTTTACATATAGCAATGGCCTCCGGGTGTATAACGGGAGAGTCAAACCTGATCGAGAAGGGATCCATTGTATCATCAACCACAGTGTACTAGTCTTATTGATTATATCCTATTAGGTGTTAGGTTATGGCAATCCTCGGTAGAAATGGCAGTAGTCCCCAGGCAGAATAATGATCATAATGCCCTGGGGCTAATGCTGGGTGCATTGGGTAACACCCTCTCGAATACTCCGTATGTTCCACTCGATAGAAGATTGGTCTCAACCAATAACTGGTGTAAGCTTAAGTGGAGCTCTCTGACAGGTTTAGAAGTAGCTTTGGGTAAAGTGTTCGAGGTGGTGTCTGTAAGCTTGGATGCTGTAGCTTCAGAAGTTAGGACCTCGGACGACACAGTTTCATTCCTAAGACTGAGGGAAATCCATAACCATATGTTTCTCATCAAGAAACATTTTCTTGGTAGAATCAAAGTCCATTCCAAGGAGGAAAAAAGAGGCACCCTGGTACACGAAATGCTGCAGACTGGCTAGGCTTGCCCGATCTATTAAATCTGGGTCCAGAGCTGCTATACAGATGGCCAGGTCACTGTACAAAGATGTAATTATCAATGCGAAAAGAAATTGGGAACGTTCAAAATGGGACTCAATGTTGAGGGTTTTATTGTTCCTTTTGGCGCATTTTCGCCAATAAAGACTCTGGCATCATTGTCCCATTAGACAGTAGCATTTCTGGAGCTGCATGGTGTGAGCATTTCTCACAGCTATATTCAGGAGTTGCAATCTGGGATTGCCTCAGGTTGACCTTAATACCCAGGCCACCAGGGTGGTGTGTACTAACTCCCCTCTTGACCTTATGGCTGAGCATTCTACTGAGTCGGTGACGCAAATAGCCCATAGCATTTCATGCATTGAGATCTCTAAAGCCTCGGACTGCACTAAACCAAACAAAGCCCCAGGATTACATACAGTGCCTGGTGATCTTTTTAAGGATGGATTAAGATGTATGGTGGGCGGAGATTATCCCAATTTTCAAAAAGGGCTCTAGATCCCTATCCTCAAACTACAGACCGATCAGCCTCATTGACAGTTCACACAAGCTGTTCAGTTGGCTTGTTTTGAATAGGTTGAGTGAGTGGATGTCCAACACAAATGTGTCAAGTGCCCTGCAGGCTAGTTTTAGGGATGGCATATGAACTACTGGCCAGGTGATTCGCTTGCAATTGTAATATTTGAAACTAGTTCACCTGGAGGGTGGTAGACTTTATATTATTTTTGTAGACCTTCAGTCTGTTTTGATTTAGTCCTCAGGAAAGCAATGTGGAAGGTTTTGGCAGACATTGGGGCCCCTTCGTATCTTATAGAAGTCTTAATTAGATTACATTCAAACAACGATGCCCAGGTTAGATGTGGGCCACAGGGCAAATTAATAGATTCCATCCTGGTTAGTCGGGGAGTAAGGCAGGGTGTGTGTTAGCTCCTACTCTCTTTCTCTTATATATTATGATTTAGTGTCACAGCTGGAACAATGTGAAGGAGATGTCCCTTGTCTTGCTGTGGTTAAGATCCCGGCCCTACTGTTTGCAGATGATAACCTCCTGCTATCAAAATCCCCTATGGTGATTCAGATTCTTCTGGATTATTTTTGGTCTTTCAGCAGGCAGCAGGGGATGGAGATCAACCTTGGCTAGACAAAATATATGGTTTTTAACCCCTGCCCAACTACTCATACAAACCTGACACTCAATGGAGTGGCGCAGGAGAGAGTTCAGGTGTTTGGTTAATTTGGCAGAACGATTTGAATGTTCATCCCATATTCAGGTTTGTGGACTCAAGCTAGAGCAACACTGTGGGGGTGTTCTGAGGGCTCACAGTGGCTACTTTTTTCACCCGGTGACTCCAGCCCTCGAAATCTACCGAAGTATTGTGTTTCCTGTCTCTCAATTTGTAATGTATATGTGGAGGCTTGACCAGAACAATATTTCAAGCTAAGGGCTTAAGTTTTACTTGGAGCTGCCTCTTTTAACCAACTCTTTAGCTCAATACTATTTTTAATTTAGTTAACTTGGTTTTGTATGAAATGTTCTTTTGTCTGATTAGCTTGATAGTTTTTATGAACTGAAGTATGTATAGCACTATGTTAAGATTAGCTTGACTGCTCTATGAAATGGATGTTTTGTACAAATGTTATCGTTTTGTTTTTTATATTTATGTATTGCGTTCTTAATCTGCTCTTTTATAGCCATTTGCACTGAAATAAAGATTTATTTGAGTATGGAAACTGTTGGACTTAGTGTGGTAAGTTTTACTATTCGCACTACATCCTAAGTATCGCTTTGGACATTGCGGGGTCAGATTTACTATTCCAACTCCAATCTAAACTACAGTAGGGAAAACATTGGACTTTGGAAGGGTGATATTTACTATTCCCACTTCAGTGTATGTAACAATAGGGAAATAATTAGAGGTAGATGAATTACTATTCCTTCTCCAAACTAAGCAACAGTGAGGAAAGTGTTTCTCTTTAGAGTGGTGGGTGAG
Source organism: Calotriton arnoldi (assembly GCA_963921515.1). NCBI lineage: Eukaryota > Metazoa > Chordata > Amphibia > Caudata > Salamandridae > Calotriton > Calotriton arnoldi. The sequence continues at coordinate 111,995 of CAWUFW010019588.1, forward strand.
ATGTATTATTTCTAATCCAAGCTAGGCAATAGTAGGAGAAGTGTTGGACTTTGATGGGGTCAAACTTACTATCTGACTGCAATCTAAGTAATTGCGGGGAAAATATTGGACTTTGGGGAGGATGATTCAGATTTCCTATTCATATTCCTACTCCAACCTAAACACCACCTGTGAACTTTTTGGACCTTAGAAGGATCCTATTTACTATTCCAGCCACAGCCTAAGCAACTATTGCATTTTAAAGCCAACAATCCAACAATAATAAAATAAAATCAACAAAAACACTTTAAAAGTATTTCCAAAATTATAGTACAAATACTAAAACAATTTAGAGCCAACTACAATTGTCATATTAATAACTGAAAACATACAAAATCATAAAATATTACAAAATAATACAAAATAGATAATTTATGCAACCATATCAAAAACAATATTAAAAACTTAAAAACATGATATTCTTGTCACCACAATAATTTGTATTGATATTTATTTCAGGTGAAAGTTAGGATATTAATGTTGTGCATTCTGAGGTGTGGGAGATCCTGTTGCATTTGCAGCATTTGCAGTGGGTGGGGCAACATCTGTAATTTTGTCAGTTGCAGTGAGTACACACATTCAATCTATGAATAGGGTATATATTAAGCCAAGGGTGTCTCATCTGAAATCATTGAGGTGGGAATATGGGGTCATGGCACTTCATAAGTCCTGCAGAACCTTGAGAATAAATTCTTAAAGAAAATCCTGAGACTTGTATTTTTAACTATTTTTCTCATCAGGAGGTTGAGATACAATATCTAGAAGATAGGAACAAGGGGACTGTTGGGCACCTCAGGTCTCTCTATGGGTTATCTACCAGGCCAAATGTATTCTGAAAAATCTGCTGAAAGTCTATAGCCCTCACACCATTCCCTGGTATGAGTATTTGTTGAATGTGGCTGAATATTTGGGCGGTTTTGGTATTATACACTCCCCTACAAATCTGACTGTGGGGATAGGCAGTGCATATTGACCTTGCTTCTTGAATGTTTATTTGCTAATGAAGCATTTATGGCACCTTGAGAAACCTTCATTTAGGGCTCCCTGGATGGTAAGTAAGTATTTTGCTAGGAATCATATTAAATATTGGGTCTCTAGCCTTCACTCTCTTAATATTTTGATATGATTCTGGTTGAATCTTCTAGCAGGGATGTTTGTTTTTCCCCTAACTATATCTCAAAATTTCTAAACCCACCCCTCAGACCCTTTCCTTAGACAATCATGCATGGATTTATGTTTCTTCTGTCGCTATTTCCTCTATCACAGAAGGTCATGTTAGCATTACTTTCTACTTTCCTTGGGGCACAAAATGCAGAACTGCCTTTTTGAATATTTATGCTAAATATATTGTACATATATTATAAAGTTAGCAGCTATCTCGGGGCTTCTATGAGAATTAGGGCATGCCCCTTGGTTAATTAGTGAACATACTTCTACCAGTATAATTATGAATTATGGCGAGGGGCTTGTTCTACATTTGGCATATATTTTAGGGAACAATTTACAATTGTGATTTCAAAATACACTTGTGTAATAATAATAATAATAATAATAATAATAATAATAATAATAAAGTAGATTTATAGAGCGCGCGGCTGCCCCAGCAAAGGGGTGTCCCGGCGCTAAAAGCAATGGATGGGCGCCAGGCAGCAGAAAGGGAACAAAACTAAAGAGCAACAGGACTAAGAGCAAAACAAGAACACAAGCGACAGACAAAAAGAAGGTGAAAGCAGTAGAAGGAGGCCTATAGTGAAGGGAAGAGGTGAGTCTTGATAGCCTTGCGAAAAGCAAGATAATTATCCATACTCCGAATGTGTAAGGGGAGAGAGTTCCAGAGTTTAGCTGCCAATGTGCGGAAGGAACGCCCACCAGCACGTACCCTCCTAACCTGGGGAACAACCGCCAGGTGATGGCCAATCGAGCGGAGTTGGCGGGTAGGGATATAAAATGAAAGCAGGTTGGCCAAGATGCCAGGAGAGGAAGAGTTTAGGATCTTGAAGGCAATACAGAGGGATTTAAACTCCACTCGTCTGGCCTCCGGCAGCCAATGCAGCTGACGAATTGCCCTTGAGATGGAGCAAATTCTGGGAAGGCCAAGGAGAGTTCTGGCAGCTGCGTTTTGAACCCTCTGCAGTCTCATGATCTCCCTCTTATTGGCCCCCAGGTAGAGCGAGCTGGCATAGTCTAGTCTCGACAAAACGGAGGCCTGGACAATCACCTGCCTGATGGATGGATCGAAAAAACCCAACAGTGGTTTGAGCCCCCGTAATATACCGAAACACGTAGCTGCCACTTTCTGAGTTTGGAACTGAAAGCTGAGAGCCGAGTCGACCCAGACACTTAGGTTTTTCACAACCTATTTGGGGGCGGGTGCACAGCCCAGAGTGGCAGGCCACCAGCATTCACACCACAACTCTGGGTCTTTCCCTACCAACAAGACCTCAGACTTGCTGGCATTAAGCTGGAGGCAGTTGGTAGTCATCCACTCCGTGACAGCAGCCAGACCGCTCCGGAACTTATGAGCATCATGCAGACAGTCGTCGGAGAGGGAGACCACCAACTGCGTGTCATCTGCATACGACACAATTGCCAGCCCTCTACTCCTAGCCACCGCTGCCAGTGGCTGGACATACAGATTAAAAAGCATAGGGCTCAAAGCTGAACCCTGCGGCACACCCTGCTTGATAGTATGAACCCTGGAGGTGAAAGGGGGGGATGTTACCTGGAAGGTCCTCTCCGAGAGAAAGGAGACAAACCAGTCCAGTGCAGGGCCCACAATGCCCACCTCTTCCAGCCTTTGCAACAGGATCTGATGGGAGACCGTATCAAACGCGGCACTGAGATCCAGTAGGATCAGTGCCGAGGTACGTCCCTCATCCAGTGCTGCCCTCAGATGTTCAGTCACTGCTAGGAGGGCAGTCTCCGTGCTAAGACCGGAACGGAAGCCGCACTGAGAGGGGTCGAGTATGTTATTCTCTTCCAGGAAGCCTGACAAGATGGAGTTTATATAGGCTTCGGAGATCTTGGAGGCCCATGGCTAATGTCTTTGCTCGCAAGGCAATTTTGCACCGAACATATTTACAATATTTGTGTTTTTAGGACATTAATGCTATAAAAAACTTCTTCAAACAACTGGTGATTGTAGCAAATGGGTTCCGCCCATTCAGTCCACCTGGATTTTTTACTTACGATTACCCGTTTTTGTACTTTTTACTGTGGATGAATCTCACTACCGCAGTCTAACTCACGATAAATTCACAGTAATTGTACTGAGTGTGTCAACTTACAGTATCCACCTTTTAATATAAGGCTGCGGCACAAGAAGGATAAGGAGTACTGGGCTGGTTATCTGAGAACAAGGGTGAAATTGCATGTGTACACATGTGCGTATGACGGTAGTCTCCTACATACAACTTGGTATTTGAGCCCAGGTAGCCTGTTGCAGAAGGAACTCTGCAAGGATTGGTACTGACCTGGGGTAGGCCTTATATTATTAGTTGGCATTCCTAAATAGGTCAGTAATTCTTACAGGAATATTTGTGGTGTTTTCATTGTATTGTAAAGTGCATTTCTGCTTCAGTTAGGCCTACACATTTCCTCAAAGGGTAAAACATTCACACTGAGTTTGAATGTGCGGGTCCTTGCACACTACATTCACATTTTATGAGACTTCAGGAATTTTCATATTTCTCTGGCTCAGCTCATAATCCGATTCCAGGCCTTTGTCCCCGCCCCCAATGGGCTAAATGTATTACTTTGCTCCCCAGCAGATGTAACAAAGGGCTTCTCACACAAAAGCCAAAATGATCAGTGATTGACTTGATTCCTGGGAGAGAAAAGGGGTGTGGGGGAATATAGATCTGATAATTAGTTTGTTACACAGTCACTGGGCTGGGAAGGCCCAGACCTACTAGAACAGTGGAGCCAACACAGTAGGGGCACACTTTTGAAGTTTTGGTAGCAAGAGATCTGGCAGTGAATTCTGCTTGGGGTCACAGCTGAGACTTTCAGAGAAGCTCTTTCCAGAGAAAACTTGAATTTGCCATGTTGGATTATTCCAGAATGCATTCAGGACGTAGAGGACTGGGTAGAGGGATGAAGTGGCATCCTAGGATTGGGAGGGGTGCCTGGCATCTAGAACTGTCTTGTTATATTCCATATAGGTACCCTATATAGGCGCAGGTAACATTGCAACCTTTCACCTATATTCTTCCCTACATTACATACATAATGGTTCTTAGACACTGACCTTTTACCTAGATATGACACTGCATTCAGAACGCGGGTTTTTCCCTGGTTCGATTCTCATTCATTATGCATGAGGCTTCTTGGAAGCACAGCAGGACTAACAGTAGGATTACCATCTCCTGTATAATATCTCTGTAGAAAGTTCAGGCCCAACGTCATCCTTTAGGCCGACACAGTAACACAGCAAGGTAGGTCCACTGGGGAGACCTATGGGTATATATACAGCACATCTTGCTTAGGAAGATAGAGGAGACCGTTCTGGCTGACACACTCACCAGAGACTCTGAGGTTCCTGCATGCAGACGCTCCAGCTAGTAGTGGTCTAACATCCCTCGCGGGGTGTCCAACTCGAGACCAGGACGGGATCCCACATTCTCTAAACGCTCAGGTAATGGGGTGGACTTGATCCTAGAGGGATTCTTGGCATAACACCTACATAGATGTTAGGTACATTTAGGTACATCTAGTTAGGGAGGCATCGTAGGAGTTCGCACTTTTATCATGTGTTTTATGTACATGTATATATTCATGATTTATGCAAGATGGTAGAACTATACCATCCCTTTACATTCGTAGTATTGCTAATCATATATCTCTGCTACTGTCTAATGGTTGTTGCAGCTCATATATTCTACACTAGAATAACAACTGTTCAATAAATACTTATTGAAACGTCCCGACTGTTTATTCTGTGTATCTCTCTGAGACAAACTAAGTGAGCACGAGTGACTGAGCGAAAGGTAGTATATTGTTTCCACGATCCTGGGGGATCAGGGTTGTCATGTTCTGAGGTTGCCAAGAACTATTCTCTCCGTGATAAGAGGAGATTATAGTGGCACTGTGAGCTAGCTAATACAGACAGGCTAACGTATCCGGTGGGGGTGCACAGAATCAGTCTGCCACCAAACCCACAGTTTATGTTATCCGAACGTGCAGATCCTGTATAGGATATATAGGAACTACACGACATGGCGCCGCCAACGTTGGTTGGGTACTTATTTAACAGTAGAATCTGAGTAGTTCAGTCGTGGTATTCTCAGAGACCCTTACTCACAAAACACCTGAGACGTCTGGAGTGGGTGGGCACAAACTCCGCCACAGCTGAGTAGGCGTGAAATACTATTTATTGGCTGTTGGTTAATCAAGCTTGAAGGACAGATTGTTCCTAAAATTGTGCATAACTCCGTATCTTGGTTCCCTTGAAAAGTTATTTAGTGTACTAAAAATTAGGGGTGGGTGGAATTTGCGTAGTCGCGCTACGCAAAGCTCCGCAAAACGGTAAAAAATCTCTGCGAGCACGCAAAAGTTCAGCGAACACGCGGAATTGCTTGTTCCGCCCGTTCGCGATGCTTTTTTTCCTGTTCGCGAACGTTGTTTGCGTGCTCGGGGAGAAATATCTCGCGAACACGCATTTTGAAAGCGCGAACAAGCATAAAATTTCACGAAGCCGCGGATCGCGGAATTTTTGGTAATTCCGCGTTCTCCACGGAACGCGAAATTACCCAAATTCCGCAAATTCCGCGAGCGGAACGGAATTTACTGCCCAGGCCTACTAAAAACAATGACTAACCAAGAATTATACCCACTGCAACAAAAACTGCCCCTCACAGATGAGGAAAATACAGACGCAATACAAATTGCACCAAATTTTAGAAATGCAGTCACCCTGAGACTGGGAGAGAATGGTTTATCATCTAGGGGTGGCGTAGTAGTTTTCGTGATTGAGGCACACGAATCAAACAAAACAGAGGTATTTTATTCGTGGGTTACATTCCCAGCAGCAAATGCAAGAACAAAAACATTTCACTCCTACACGGACGGAGATGCACCAGCGGAATACTATCCATTTGAGGACATAGAGGGTCTGCTCACATACATGGAACACTTATACTGGTTTAAAGGCGTCCTACCCCACATAAGAAGAAGAGTAAGACTCGGCCCGCTCGGAAGAGAAGGGGCAACATGGCCAATATTAGCGGCCTACACACCACATCCTGACATTGAAACAATGCCACTAGGAGACTTACTCATACAACATAAAGATTTAGTTAAAATCTATAGAAACTTGGCGCAAATCGTCATGAGGACACTTACAGTCCAACCAGCAATAGTTGCAACTAATGGAAATCAAATTCAGGGTACAGCAACAAAAATTACACCACAAACATTACACGCGGTAATGGGTAAAATGCTACCCAGTATGAAAAACACAGAATGCTAACAATCTGCTTGCCCATGGGGATAACTCCACAAATAGAGGATTGTACCACTTGGGGTACAGTCTTTGCTGCCATTTATACCAGAACTCATGGTATCCCGTCATTAGCAGTAGTACCTAATGTATTGAGACAAATACAAAACGAGTATGGGGCAGGACCTGCCCTAAACCGAGGGATGAAGTTACTAGGTAACTATGCCCAGGTATCAGCCATAATACTAGCTAACATTAAGGGGGAAGTAGCTTCAGTGGCTATCTGCCAACGCCTAAGGGAGTTCAGTCCTTTAGAACAAGAACACAAACTACCAAAAATAATTCAAACTGCATATGCAGAATTAGGCAGAGACAGTTTGGGTGGGAAAGCTTTAAAACCACAACTGATGGCAAGTCCTGAGAAGGACACTACTAAGCAGACACCTGCTTCAACAAAGAAGAAGTGGGACAATAAAAACAACAAAACTTTAAAGGAAACAGATCTCAATCCAGAGGTAGATCTCCTCCACAGGAGCCCTCTGAAAGGAGGTATAACCTCAGGAATAGGGATGATATTAGGAAACCTGACAGGTATCAGGATAATGATACACGTTCCTCTCGTTCCTTTCAGGATTCATCGAAAAACTCAGAGAGGGAAGGACGGTCAGACAGACAAGAAGAGCGTACAAAGTCAAGAGACAAGCAGCACGCTCAGGATTATACTTCTAAAAATGAAGAGAAGCAAAAGCCACAGTTCAAAAAGAAGAAAGTTGCAGGTCTAAAGATCAGACATGCCCAGAATTCTGAGGACTCGACTACTGAACGGGGAGTGGGCTCTGACGATGCTAGACAGTGCGAACGATAGCTCGCCAGAACCTGAAGGAATTTCTGGAGACAGCAGACTTGAATGATTATATCACGGTAGAAACACCCAATACTAAGGTAAGTGTCCCACATAAAGTATATGAAATAACGCTCCAAATGGAGGGGGACAAATGTAGAACAGTGAGAGGTCTCTTTTGGGAGAACCTGACGTTTGGCTATGATATTTTATTAGCTGAACAAGATTGGCCGCCAGCATTCATCATGGATTGCCCTAAAGGAGAGACGGTAATTCTTCCGGCCTCCTCAGACCATATTCCCAGGCACTTACAACATACATATGCACAGGAGTGGGCGGTAGACCAGGCTCCGGCATTATATAAAAACCATGTTGGATGGAATGAGGATTCAACCCGCCACATTATTCCTTTAAAAAATACTCCAACTGCACAGAGACAGTATCCAATAAAGCAAGAAACTAAAAAACAGGTCAGGGAGATCTTAGATCAACTTGAATACCAAGGGGTGATTGAAACTTGCACCTCACCAATGAACAATCCTTTGTTTCCTGTCATGAAACCTGACAACACATATCATCTAGTTTTAGATTATAGACATTTAAACACTTGAACTAAGACATTTGCAGTCCAAAATGCACACAGTGCCGCATTAATGAATAACATTGTGCGGAAAAAATATAAAACAACACTTGATATCTCAAATGGATTTTTCTGCCAAAATATAGCGCCTGAAAGCAGATATCTGACAGCCTTCTCAGCGCTAGGGACCCACGTCAATTTTGTCGACTCCCCCAGGGTTATAAGAACAGCCCGGGGTTGTTTTTGGCCAGAGTAACTGAGTTACTTCAAAATTTGGATGAAGAGGCATTGTCCTATATGGATGATATTTATCTAAGGGACGATAACCTAGAGGAGCACTTGAACACCATAATTTGGGATTTGCATCTGAGGGCTACAAATTCAACTTTAAAAAATCAAAAATTGCCCACCTCAGTGTCCTGTTTTTGGATATGAGCTTTCAAGTGAAGGGAAAAGCGTGGCAGCCAATTTTTTTAGAGAAATGCGTGCTGCTCCAACCTCCAAAATCATTAAAAAATGTACAGTCAATTCTGGGATTCCTAAATTTTGGTAGAACATACATTTGGGATTACGCAGAAAGAGTAAAACCTTTCTACAATTTAATAAAGCCTGATTTTTCAGTAAAACAATGGACACAGGAACATACAGATACACTTCGTTCCTTACAAGCTGACATGATAGCTTCCAAACACTTACAGACATGCGTAAACGTACGCAACCTGGTGATCCGTATAGTTGCGGGTCAATCTGGGTACACCTATCTAACATATAACGAAGGTGAGGCAGTACCAATTGCATACAAATCACATTTGTACACAAATGCTGAGATGCGCTTCGCATCTACAAAAAATATTTTAACAGCAGTACAGACTGCTGTAGTGAGAGACAGAGCATCGTCTCAGGGGAAATGAATAATAGTAGTAGTGACTTCGGTTCCAGCCTTAGAGGCTGCAACAAAAGCTATCGTTCCTAACGCTAAAGCCTTACATCCAAGATGGATACAATGGGCTAATTCTCTCAGTGCTACAGATGTAGAATACAGATACTACCCAAATTTAAAGACACAAGCATTTCTGAAATACGAGCAAGAATAACCTCTACCAAACAAAATAATGCCTCTAGATCATTATGAATTTATAATTTACACTGACGGATCTGCTCAACCGGCCATAGAAAGTAAGCAACATATAGCGCGGCATGCACAATCGTTAAAGGTCGCATGCGGGATGGAAAGTTCCACCCAAGTTGCACAAAAACGCAATCTCTAGGAGACTGCACAGCACAGCTGGCAGAGTTAAAAGCGCTGATACTGGCACTGGTAAATATGGATTGAGAATTCCCCACACTAATTCTGTGCGATTCCTTTTACTGTGTGCAGTCATATAATGAATATTTGCAGTACTGGGTTCAAAACGGGTTGAAAGATGCAAAAGGTGGCACAATTAACATTAAGCATAACAGTTTATGGGAACAGGTAGTGGAGTTGAAAACCGAACTACCGAGGGCTCACGTGATACATACACTGAGTCATCAGCGTGATGGCGTTCACGTTGAAGGGAATTCATTGGCTGATGAAGCCGCAAAGGGGGCTGTACGCACGGCTTCCGTAGCTGCAATCACTCGTTCTAAAACGAGAATCGACGGTGAGATTATTGTAGCTGTCATTGCTTCGCGCAAAAACAGCAAAGCACTACCAAAAAAGTTTCCACTCAAGTACTCCTACAAGTTAGATGCCAATAACATTCCATTTGCTCAGATTCCTGGAGTGGGGGATAGAGTAATTCTAAACATGGATCATAGGTTAGGATTAATTCTAGCAGCACATGAAGGGATAGGTTCTGCCCAAGCAGGAGTTACGGCGACTGTTTCTTTATTGAAACAACGCTATTGGTGGCCTGGATTAACAAAGCAGACTAAAGACTTAGGGCCCGATTCTGATGCGGGTTGGAAAAGCTTCCCGACCGAGGGCCTGATTCTGATGCGGTTAGGAAGGCCTCCTAACAGCATTTGCTCCTTCCAAATCGGATCGGGAACGTGTCTTCCCGACCGAGGGCCCAATTCTGATGCGGTTAGGAACAAATGTTCCCATTGAAGTCAATGGGAGTTCAACCAAATCGTATCTGGAAGCATCCGGATGCATCCTACTCCGCCGGTCGGACTTTCCCGATCCGAGTGGGTTGGACGCCATTTCCCAACCGATTCGGTCAGGAAGCTTTTCCAACCTGCATCAGAATCGGCCCCTATGTCTTGAAATGCGACATCTGCCAGCAGATGAAAGGTTCCACCGTAACACGTCCAGCACAGACACCATTATTAATATCAGACAAACCACTAGCCTGTGTTTACTTGGACCACTGCGGCCCCTTACAAAGAGATGGGGCTTACAGGTATATCATGGTTACAGTGGATTCCTGCTCGAGATTCCTATGGGTGTGGCCCCAACGCTTGGCTGACGCTCGAACTGTTATAAAAGATTTGCTAGTCTTTATAGGGACATACGCAATTGGCACATTACATTCTGACCAGGGCCCTGCATTTAGCTCTCGGGCTTACAAGGAGGCCATGCGAGGATTGGGTGTAGCATTGCGGTACTCATCTCTGTACCATCCTGAGGGAAATTTGGTTGTGGAGAGAAAATTCCGGGACTTAAAGCAATCTTTAACAGCTAGAGTATTAGGCACGGGTGAAAGTTGGGTAAAACATTTGTATGGAGTCCAGCGAGCTTTGAACAACATGCCAAGAAGTTCTCTAGGGGGGGTCACTCCCTATGAGGTCCTATTTGGGACAAGAATGTGGGTACCTGATCTTTATTGTGAAGGTGCAGTGGCGGATGCAAAACCTTTTGACATCCATGATCGTTTGGCTGTTTTACAGGATCTAAATGAATCCAGGACACAACAAATTAATGTCCATCTGAAGCAGACCGGGAAGTCAAATCAGTCACGGCAAGACCTGTCTGGATCCCAAAAATCGGGGATCTGGTCAGAGAAAAGATAGCGGACAAAAAAGAATTTGGGCCATCATACAGAAAACCTGTACCGGTCCTAGCAGTTGAAGGAACAAGAACTGTACTTCTACCGCCTCTTGCCAGAAAAAAGGAGAAAAGGTTTGTCTCAATTGACCTAATAAAACCACACTATGTGGCCGATACTAAGCAGTAGGCCACGTGGACTCCAAAGTAGCAGACGCCCTCCTCTCGCTACGATTCAAGAAGTTCAAACGGAAAGACTCATCACGTTCGAAGAACCTCTTGCACGGAATGAAGGACTATGCAACAATGCTATGGAACTCGTTCCTCTTGAACCTGAAGTTCAAATTCAAAATCAAACTCAAAATGAGAGACAACTCGCTATTAGACCAAATACAGATGTCTACGTCAACATGCCTCGACAAGAGCAAAGTATGATTTCAACAAATCCTGATGCAATTCCAACAATTGATCTAACTGCTTCTGGCTACTTCATAAACTTTGATACGTTTTCTATGGATCCAAGCGAACCGGAAACGACGCCAGCCAAAAAATCACGCAAACAGCAAGTTAAAAACTTTATGCACTTTCTTAAAAAGACTTACCTGGCGTCACCTTGGGTAGAACTATGGGTAATCACTGGGATACTTTTCTTTCTTTTCTGGGTAGGCTTGGTAATAGTTTTTAGTATGCTTGTTAATGGAAGATACCTTCGACAAAGCTCTGCAGCCCAAAAAGTGAATTTACTTTTAAAACCACACCAATCACCTCATCGAGAACAAAGCGACTTGTCGTCAGTGAACATTACAGCAGTTCCTATACCCGATGGTATAGTTTGGGACAAGGTTGATTTCGATATATTTGGTCCGACCGAAATTTTAAGAATTCCACATTTATTTAAAATATCGTTGATTGGGATTTTGAAACTGTTAATAACATGTTATCTGATTTGGAAAAATCTGCTGCGTTTTCTAATAGTGAATCATTGGAAGACACATCAGATTTTGAGGCTATGTATTGTTATCAACATTATGGTCATCATTTTTTACATAAATCTGCTAATCCTAGAAATGTGTTCACATTCCACTAGTGGGAACATTGTCCAACACCGCCGAAAGGCAGTTCAAAAACATTTACACAGAAATGTCCATATTTTTCAGGGTTTAATATGTCTGACCCAGCCTCATACTATTATAAGGTTGCACCAACATCAACACAGAAAAATATGTTGACGAACACCAAACAGATTTACTCTGCTTCCTTTATTGCCCAGTTGTCTGAACAAGGTTTCGACTTATGGAAAGACACCATAGACCTAAAATCAGTCTGGGGCACTAGGGAATGGCAGGTACAGGAACAAAAGCTTTGTTTAGAGCATGCCTCATCCCTCAACAAATCATGTTTTTGAACGAGACAGTGCAACAGACGTCTTGCATTGGACTAGCCAAGAACAAAGACTTGAACACACCTCGATTGCCAACTCCATCACACACCGAGGGCAACATAACATCACAGGAAGAAAATACAGTAGATGACCTCATACAATACAACAGATCAGACCCCGATTGGAAAAAATGGTTGATTTGGCCCACAGACACTAAAAGTTGTCAGGCAAGATTCATGGGTAAAACCGAAGGGTTTAGTATCCATAGGCCAGATCCACATTATGTACAAAGACAACATCCAGGGGTAGTGACATCCTACATGGTTGGGAAGTTGTGCCTCGATTGGCTAAAAACCTCAACACTCACAAAGGTGAAACAACACTTATCCTTACTGTCACAGGATGTGGATCTTAGGGATTTTTTAATGGGTCCCAGGAAGCCACGTCAGAAACGTTTCTATTATGCTGTCTATAATGAAATATGGAAAATATCACAACAAGAGGCCGCAGAAAGACTACGAGAGATAGACCGTATAAATCTAGAAAAATCTCTAGCAGTGATAGACAATGGGTTAACTACATTGACATCCAGGATATATTCCTTAGGCAACATTGTATCTTCTGCGATAGACTTACTAGAACAAGATTTGGCCATATTACAACACGGGCAATCGCAATTACGTTCTATTATGTTGTTAAGCTGGACGCTGCAATCTTTGCGTGCAGGCTTCGTGCCTTGGCGTTATATCAACAGTACGTCTCTGTTTTCTGAATACAATCTAACAGATAAACAGATAGAAATGGCACAAAGGGGAGCTAAATATACAATTCTGTGTATCGAAAAACTGGACTAGCATTTACAGTGGCAGAATCACCATCCACAGAATAGCTAATCCATGGCCACATAGCTCTACCGGTTACTACTTTTCAGTTTCAATATTGCCTTGAACAAAAGCAAGTAGGCAGATATGACGAAATGGATAAGGAATACATCAATGAATCATGGGTATTACCATAAAGATTTCGATGCCAGAGTGGGGATCAAGAAGTATTTCTAAGCGGTACAAACTGTGAGAACGCTTTAAGTGGATCACTCATATGCCAGGATATAATGCTGCACGGGGCTTGTAATGGTTCAGTGGCAAACCTGTCCTGTCATTTGAGGGGTGCCCCAGCTGCAGTGATTACTCCAGCTTTTAGGCTGCTTTCAAATGGGAGTTACTTGATGCTGAACAGTCAAGGCTGCTGTGGAATGCTCCCAGGCATCGCATATCTGGTAACCGTGAGCTCCAGGGTTACTTGTTGTATGCAAGTATTGTTTCCACCGACACATACAGTCAGGGAGGCACTGTTATGGCCTTCACTGAATGTTTTTTTAATATGGTTTGATACTCCAAGCAGAATGAAAGCCATGCTTCTACAGAAGTCTGTGAGACTTTTGATCTCCAGATCGCAAGGTCTTCGGCAGAGATACAGGCGCTCATTCATACAAACTGCCCTTTCCATTTTGCAGAAATGGTAAATCGTATCTTTAACATGTCTGATACGACAAGCATTGTCCACCTATTTAAGACCATAGGTTCTGGACTTCTGAGCACCTTTCAGACGGTATTTGGAGTTATACCAAACTTCATACACTCCGTATTTGGAAGCATCTTTGGAGGACTTCCGCTCATCCTGTTCTTAGGAGCAGGTATCCAGATTGTTTTATAATTTCTACGCAATGGACGTCCCAGTCACCAAGGAGATGGAAAAAGCACTCCTGTAACGTAAATACTGTGACCGCATGGTACAACACCTAGGCACGCCTCGCCTTAGAGAACTAAGTGCATCTTGGTTCTTGTCATTTCGACCAGTCTGGATGGACTGCATCTTACCTGTCCTCCGATGCCTGTTTTGCGGAGAAGAATGCGTGTTAGACCTGTGTTTGACACTCCCATCATGTGCCCAACCGGACGTGAATGCTTTACTGGACCGGATAACGGCCCATGTTCTGCAATGTCCTCAGCATATTCCAATGTTGATGGCGGCATTTCTTGAGCCACCGCAGGTAGTAACTGCACCTGTTGGTCTGAATACCATCTCCTCCACTGACACCCAGGCTTTGAACGGCGCACAGGCTGCCCCAGCACCGGCTGTGGACAGCGTGGAACATCATCTGTGCTCAATTGACATACTCTGCGAGGTGTTACAGGGGCCGTCTACTGTGGAAGCAAGCAACGGAAATGTTGCGTCTACCAGCCAGGACACATAAATATTTGACTCATTTGGCTCGTCGTGTGCTGAGAGAAATTCGCCCTTTTCTAAACAAGCTCAAATTTGGAACTATGAAACTAAATTGACATTCCTTTCATTTTTTGGGCATACATGGCTTTTTAATGCTTATAGTGGTTCGGACTATAATTACGGACGCTTTTTTAGAGCTAGGGCTTGAAAAAGTTTCTTTTTACATTTTTTATGCTTTTAGACATTTTTTTAAATCATTTTTAGCTAAAGAGATGTTTTTATAAAATTTGTGCGTACCGCTATCTAGTTATGCTAGTAGTACAGTAATAGGTTACATATGTCGTCCAGTCGGAAGAGGAGTGGGGTTATATTCCATATAGGTACCCTATATAGGCGCAGGTAACATTGCAACCTTTCACCTATATTCTTCCCTACATTACATACATAACGGTTCTTAGGCACTGACCTTTTACCTAGATATGACACTGCATTCAGAACGCGGGTTTTTCCCTGGTTCGATTCTCATACATTATGCATGAGGCTTCTTGGAAGCACAGCAGGACTAACAGTAGGATAACCATCTCCTGTATAATATCTCTGTATAAAGTTCAGGCCCAACGTCATCCTTTAGACCGACACAGTAACACAGCAAGGTAGGACCCCTGGGGAGACCGATGGGTATATATACAGCACATCTTGCTTAGGAAGATAGAGGAGACCATGTCTTCCCGGCTGACACACTGACCAGAGACGCTGAGGGTCTTGCATGCAGACGCTCCAGCTAGCAGTGGTCTAACATCCCTTGCGGGGTGTCCAACTGGAGACCAGGACGGGGTCCCACATTCCCTAAACGCTCAGGTAATGGGGTGGACTAGATCCTAGAGGGATTCTTGGCATAGCACCTTCATAGATGCTAGGTACATTTAGGTGCATCTAGTTAGGGAGGCATCGTAGAGTACGCACTTTTATCATGTGTTTTATGTACATGTATATATTCATGATTTATGCAAGATGGTAGAACTATACCATCCTTTACTTTCGTAGTATTGCTAATCATATATTTCTGCTACTGTCTAATGGTTGTTGCAGCTCATATATTCTACACTAGAATAACAACTGTTCAATAAATACTTATTGAAACGCCCCGACTGTTTATTCTGTGTATCTCTCTGAGATAAACTAAGTGAGCACGAGTGACTGAGCGAAAGGTAGTATATTGTTTCCACGTTCCTGGGGGATCAGGGTTGTTATGTTCTGAGGTTGCCGAGAACTATTCTCTCCGTGATAAGAGGAGATTATAGTGGCACTGTGAGCTAGCTAATACAGACAGGCTAACGTATCCGGGGGGGGGTGCACAGAATCAGTCTGCCACCAAACCCACAGTTTATGTTATACGAACGCGCATGATCCTGTATAGGATATATAGGAACTACACAACAGTCTACCCCCACTTGAAATCCCTTGAACAAGGGTAAGACAGATGAGAAGACCATGGTACTGGGAGGTAAAGGTTGCAAAAATCATGTCGAGCTGGTAAGAGAAGCCATGTGATGCCTTGTAAAGATGAACTCAGGACTTTTGGCCATATGTATGTAGGTTTCATTTTGCGAGTTCCTAATAGCGAATTTTTGCGATTCAATATTAGGAAATCATAAACACCTATGTACAAATGTGTCCTTGATACATTTTGCGATTCCTAATGGGGTAACTCATTAATATTCATGAGGTGGTTCGCAATTTGCGACTCATTAGGAATCGATAAAAACACAAGGATGGTGGCCTGCTGGGGACAGCAGACCACCATGCGTGTCTTTGCTTTTAAATAAAGCATCAGGTGTTTTTTTTTAAATGTAGTCTGTTTTCCTTAAAGGAAAACAGAATACATTTTAAAAAGAAAAATGAAACATTTTGTTTTCGCATGCATTCACAAAGGTAAAGGGGTCCCCTTGGGACCCCCTACCTATTTGCGAATGGGTTACCCCCTACTTGAAGTATGTGGTAAAATGTGAATGTTTTGCGACCGCATTTCGGTCACAAAACATTCATACATAGCACTGCGAGTCTCTGTTAGGAAGGGACGCACTTAACATG
Source organism: Calotriton arnoldi (assembly GCA_963921515.1). Classification (NCBI taxonomy): domain Eukaryota; kingdom Metazoa; phylum Chordata; class Amphibia; order Caudata; family Salamandridae; genus Calotriton; species Calotriton arnoldi. The sequence goes on from CAWUFW010019588.1 coordinate 128,563, forward strand.
CCCCTTCCTAATACCAAATCGCTAACCCATTTTGCGATTCTGTGCTAGGTTATCAAATCACAAAATAGGGTCCTGTACATACAAATAGCCTTTCTTTGCAGTTGCAACCAGCCCAATTCTGAGAATCCAGACGTTTGCAACAACAAAAAGGCTACGTACATGTGGCCCTTTCTCACTAGCTGACTCCAGGACTAGGATGGGTTATTCCAGAGCCAGAGGCGCTGGCACCCTTATGCCACCAGAGAACCAGCTGGGAGAAAGAGCTGGACTCCACTCCCTGCAGGTGCTCCGCAAGACAGCCATGAGGCTCGGGGGTATGAGGGTGTAGCACGGAGGTTGTTCGTTTGGCTTGTAATGGAAGAGCTGTGCAAGATGCCTCTATCAGCAGAAGAAAAACACCAGGAGCCAGGCACTGGAGAAGGCTGGCAAAGGGAGAACAGATAAAAACAGCTCCCTGCAGAATGCACTGTTTAGAATACCAGGAGGTCTGATGACATTCATTCTGGTGGCTAGGTCTGGCCACCAGTAGCATAATTCCTAAGATGGAGAAAATCAGCCCAGTGAAATACATTCTCAAAGACCTGCATTTTAAAAGCTCCAGAGTTAAAGGGGAGGGCCAGGCTCCAGGGGTCTGCGGCGAGCGCAAGGTAAGTGGTTTTATTTATTTATTTATTTTCCCTATCCCATCGTCTGTTGACTTCTCCCTGCCCCATCACCCCACCGCTCTTACCTGTACCAATTGCTCCAGCTTGTAGTGCCCCGTAATGCCCTGTGTGGACTTTTTTAAAATAACTGCCCTCACTCTGTGGTGCCCCATCTAGGCAGGGGCATCATGAAAGTACTTCAAAGGTGTTGTTGGGAGGATGTACGTAGTTCCACAGCCCCCTCAGACACACAAGGAGATGGCCTTTGTTTCAAGGCATATTAAGATCATGTACTCAGTAAAGGTTAAGGCTGCTGTTGCAATTGGTTTCCGCCCATTCAGTACGCCCATATTTATTTGCTTTTTAGATCTCCCGATTTTGGACGTTTTGATGTAGGTGAGTCTCACTACATGTGTCTCACCAATGGTAATCACATGGCAAATGAACTGTATGTTTACCACCAGTGTCCTCCTTTTAAGATAAGGCTGCTGCCATGTAGCTAGGGTAAGGGACACTTGACTGTTACATGTGATCACATATGCACAAGCATTTGCAAACATGTGAGGGCTATGTGTGTGAGATTACTGTTGTGTGCAGCCCAGTAACTGCACACAGGTGGCCTGGTAAAGAGGTGCCTCTGCAGGATTAGACATTGACCTGGGGTAGGCCATATAATGTTAGCATACTCTCCTTTGGGAAATCAGTGTGATTTACTGTTTGGTCTGCAGTGACGCTTTATTACACACATAGGAGGGAAACTGCCATAGAGTGAAGTTTTGCTTCCGTTTGGCCTACAAAGTTCAGTGACATATCAAAATGGGGTGGGGGGAACGTGTGCTAGAAACCCAAATGTGAGTGTTCCATGAGAACATCTGTACAACTTGTGGGTCATACAGGATTGTCATATTTCTTCGTCTCAGCTCAGGATCAGAGTCCAGGCCTTTTGTCACCCTGCTGTGCCAAGTTAATTACAAATCTCTCCAGCAGCAGGAACAAAGGCCGCCCCACACAGAAGGTGTAATTAACAGTTGTTGCCTCAGCTCCGAAGCAGGAAAGAGTGGGAATAAAAAAATCAACATCTGTTAATCACCTGTCACTCTGTACCAGGGCTAGGGACAGCCCAGACCCACTGAACAAAGGAGGAAGCCTTGAGAACTTTTAATGGGAAAGGCCCTGACAGTGATGTCAGCGAGGGGTATAGCTGAGACCCCAGGAGCAGATGTGAGTAGTGACTCCTGGATGACACCATCTTGACCTGTCCCAGCATATTGTGCAGGAGGGTAGGCCAGGGGTGCCTAGATTCTTCAACCTTCCACCCTCGTTAAAAACCCTTGCACAAGGGGGAGATTCTCTCTTAGTTGGTGCTGGTTGTGCCTTTTGCAGTTGGACCCTAGGACTGCCATAGCAACGAACAACTGGAGGAGAAGACCCATACTCCCAAAAGGACTAAGGACTCTGTCCCTGGTTGATCCCAGGAACAGTGGGTCTCTCCAATGGTCAGTAAGGATGGCCCCCTGATATATGCGCCTGTGGTAGGATTGATTTCCCCCCCAAATTACTCTTAATTACGCGAGCAGGAATAATCACATAATTATTTGTAAATCTCCATCAAAGAGTCATGCGTAATTACCAAAATTGCTTAGAATATCCCAGCGTAATTAAAATTACGCATGGGCCTGCATTGTGTCATCTTTAACATGTAAAAGAAAGAGTCAGATACATGTGTTTATGGTTTCTTTGAATTGCAATGTTTTACTAAAAATACCTAATTGTAGATTTGGGTGGTAACCTCTGCTCTTCCGGCCGTGTTCGCAGAGTTTTTGAACGGAGTGTTGAGTTTTGAAAAAGCTCCACCCACCGCTGCATGGCAGAGTTTTTCTCGGGCGCAGCTCACCAGCATTAAGATTTCTCAACACAGTTGGTCGTGGCAGGTTGTTACCCCTCACGCTAAGAAAGCTGCCGCTTGCATTGAGAAGCCTGCCGCTTGAGTAGAAAATCTAGTTGAACGGCAGAAAGAAGCAGCGCTCTCTGGCGCGCTGCTTGGTGCAGTTTGCACTGATTTTACAGTGCAGGACAAGCTCCTGACGCTAAAAATCAGAGCAAGCAGCGCAACGTACTGAGCTCCGCTGCTCAAGAACTCTGTGGAATCTCGAAGAGTTTTTAGATAATATGGAATGAAACTCCGTGAGTTGCGCCCACCCCTCCTAATTGACAGTTTGAACATTGAAAAACTTATATTTATAATGATTGCATTTGAGTATGGTTTTTGTCCCTATCAGTTTTCATGATGACACTGGTGAATCATAACACATGCATATTTTAACTAATGTGGTGACACCTTGACATAGCCAGTAAGCCTGATCTTTATATATCAATGCAGTTCCCCTTCATTAAGCCAGTAGGCTAGTCTTCTAGATAATAACACACCTTATCATTTGATATTGCATCAGATTATGGGGTTCAGGATCCTCTAATGTGATATGAGGGTGACACCAAAGGCATCTTCATATACCTGATGAGTATATTTTTAGTTTAATGCATAACATTTATAGGCCTGGGCGGTAAATTCCGTTCCGCTCGCAGAATTTGCGGAATTCGGGTAATTTCGTGTTCTGCGGAGAACGTGGAATTGCCAAATATTCCGCGATCCGCGGCTTCGCGGAATTGTTCGCTTGTTCGCGCTTTCAAAGTGTGTATTCGCAAGATATTTCCCCCCGAGCACGCAAACAGCGTTCGCGAACAGGAAAAAAGCATCGCGAACGGGCGGAACAAGCAATTCCGCGTGTTCGCGGAACTTTTGCGTGCTCGCGGAGATCTTTTACCATTTCACGGAGCTTTGCGTAGCGCGACTACGCAAATTCCGCCCACCCCTAAACATTTAGTAGTGTGTGCGATAAATGTACTTTTCTTTTTTATAAGAAAACGCACTGACTAGACAATGATTTATTAACTGTTGCTGCTTACCAGCAAGCAGGGTTACTAGCACCTCCCCTGAGTAGACCTTGGACTGCTCAGCTTCTTTACGCTGAGAGAGTCAAGTGCTACAATATGGTACTTGGTTCCCCATAAAAAGACAATTGCCGACTTCTTACTTGCACAGGATACCTATCCTTCTAAACGACTTTCTTACAGTGTTTATCAGGCCAATTTCCTTTACCATGCTTAAATCTACTCCTCACAGTCTCTGCTAGTTAGTGGAAAGACACCAAAGCCCCACTAGTAGATACATATGGAAAAAATGCAATTTTCTTTTCTATGTATAAATAAACAAACAAACTCTTCTGATTCCCCTTACCACCTTGGGAATGCTAGGATTCTCACTCCAGCCAAGAGCGAGTGTAAATTCCTATCCATGGTGGCAAAGGGAATGGCTCACCCCTCAGATTTGGTGGGTATGTAAGGGAACAGTTTCTCCATGGAAGAAAATGTTTTTCTCATGGAGAAATATACATGTATATTTACACGGGGAGCTCCTATGCATAGTTCTCCACTTTAGAGATATTGGTACAGGGAAATAATGGGGAGCCCTTGGACATTCCCAAAAGTGAGCCCAGATAATCTGTGCGGGTACAGCTTTTCAGGTTTGCTCTTAAGGATGTGTGTGAATATAATAAAGTTGGAACAGTAAGTGCAGATAAGAGCTCTATCTGTACTTTCCTGGCTTTAATAATGAATGGGACCTGCTGGGCCCTTGTAGTGTAGTTCCTATAGTACCCCTGCAGGACCTGCGCTTTTGGATAACATACACTATGGGCCTGGTGGCAGACTGATTTTGTGCATCCCCACCGAGTATGTTAGCCTGTTTGCATTTGCTAGCTCACAGTGCCACTAGAATCTCCTTTTTATCAGAGAGATTAGTTTTTGGCAACCTCAGAACACGCCAACCCTGATTCCTCAGACTCGTGGAAACAATGTACTACTTTTCGCTCAGTCACTAGTGCTTGCTCATTAGGTCTCAGAGAGTTACACAGAAGAAACAGTTGAGCGTGTTTACAATATGAATTTATTGCACAGTTGTTCTTCTAGTATAAAATATATGTGCTGCGACAACTGTTAAACAGTAGCAGAGATATATGATCAGCAGTACAGTGAATAGAAAAGGATAGTACAGTTCTACCATTTTGCAATAGTCATGAACATATATATGAATATAAAATGCATTTATAAAATAAAGCGCATACTCCTACGATGCCTGTCTAGATGTACCTAAGTGTACCTAGCATGTGAGTAGGTGCAATAGAAGCCAAGAATCCCGCTCGGATTTAGTCAAACCCCATTACCTGAATAATGAGAGTGTGGGACCTCGTCCTGGTCTCGAGTTGGACACCCCACAAGGGATGATTAGACCACTGTCAGCTGGAGCGACTGCATGCAGGAGCCTCAGCGTCTCTGGTCAGTGTGTCAGCCTCGAAGTCTCAGTTCCCTCTAACTATTGATAGCAAGAGGTGCTGTATACAGAAAAGTATAGAGTCCCTTTGTCCCTTGTGTCTTGTGTTAGCCATTGCTGGGTATGAAGATGACGTATGGGATGAACCGGTTACGTAGATGTTTATGCAGGTGGATCCTAGCCCATGCCTGGTTTCCTAGAACTCTTATGAATAAATAACCACACTGGATGAGCACATCGAAGATGGTATAGGAGGCCATTGTTTGGGAAAAACCCTCCTTCTGTACCCAAACCACAGTCTAGATAATGTTCAGCCCTAAGCGCCCGTTCTTGTGGAGAATAGGGAACTAATGTAGGTGAAAGATTATGCCTATATTAGGGCATCTCAAACTATGCCTATATTAGGGCATCTATATGAAACATAACACCCACTCCTCTTAATAGTCAATAATAATAAACAATGACAGCAATCTACTAAGTCATACTAGGTGGTAGCGCATATAATTGTCAGTGAGCCACATAAAAACATTTTTAAAATTTTAAAAGCAGATGTAAAAACATTTCTAAGAGGGAAAAAATGTGTAAAATAGGTTTTTGAGTTTGTACTAAAGCTAAAGTTCTAGCTGAGTCCCATTATAGAATTCAAAACTTTTACAAGCTTTTAGAAGGCCATGCTTTCTCTAGCGATAGTGTCAATTTAGTAGGAAATGTTCCAAATTTAATCAGAGTCAAAATGAAAAAGGAAACTCCGAATTCTTTCCCAGCACATTATGAGCCAATCGAAGGATAAATGTCCTGGCTGGGAGACGCAACATCTTAGTCACTTGCTGTAGTGGACAGGAATTGTAATATTTCACACAGTACGTCGATGGAGCACAGATGAAATTCAGTACTGCCCATAGTTGGCATATCGGCAGCCGGTGCTGTAGTCGATACCTCAGTGCCCGTAGTGCTAGTTGTAGCGCTTGTGCTGGTGTCAGCGCTAGTGGTGGCTGAGCTGATGCTCACCCCAGTTGTTAAAAGCACCTGCGGGTTTTCAAGGAATGCAGTCGTCAGGATAGGAATACGCTGGGGACACAGCCGAGTGTGGGACCTCAGCGGTTCCAGCCTCATGTTCAAGTCCGCAGGCGTCTCTGACTCGAGTGTTAGACAGATGTCCAACACGCATTCTCACCGCAAAACAGGCATCGAAGAACAGGTAAGATGCAGTCCATCCAGACTGGTCTAAACGATAAGAACCAAGAAGCACTCAGTTCTCGTAGGCGAGGCGCGCCCAAATGTTGTACCATGCGCTCACTGTATCTACGTTCCAGAAGAGCTTTCGCAATTTTGTTCGTGATTGGGCCGTCCAATGCGTATCAGGAAAATGACGATTAGGATTCCAGCTATTAAAAGCAGTATCAGAGGTAAACCTCCAAAGATGCTTCCAAATACGGAGTGTATAAAATTTGGGATAACTCCGAGGACTGTTTGGAAGGTGCTTAGAAAACCTGACCCTATGGTCTTAAATAAGTGTACAATACCACTCGTATCAGACATGTTAAAGATACGACCCACCATTTCTATGAAATGAAAGGGGCAGTTTGTAAGAATAAGTGCTTGTATCTCGGTCAAGGTCCTTGCAACTTGAAGATCAAAGGTCTCTCAAGTGGAGGTTAAGGGTACAGTTTGCTGTAAAAGCCTGGCTTTCATTCTGCTCAAAGTATCACATTTTATAAAAGATATCTCTAGCGAAGGCCACAAAGGCGCCTCCCTGACTGTACTTGTTGGGGGAAACAATACTTGCATACAGCAAGTAACCCTGGCGTTCACGGTGAAAAGATAGGCGATGCCCGGAAGCATGCCACAGCAACCTTGATCATTCAGCATCAAGTAGCTCCCATTTGAGAGTAACTCGAAAACTGGCATGATCACGACAGCTGGAGTTCCTTTCATGTGGCAAGACAGATTCGCCACCGAACCATTACAAGCTCTGTGTAAAATAATGTCTTGACACATGAGAGAGCCGCTTAAAGCGTTCCTGCAGTTTGTACCATTCAGGAATACTTCACGATCCCCACTCCGTCATCGAAATTCATATGGTATTGCCCAGGATTCCTTAATGTATTCTTTGCCCAATATTTCATATCTGCCTGCCTGCTTTTTCTCAAGGCAATACTGAAACTGAAAGGTCGTGACCGGGAGAGTGATATGGCCGTGGATTAGCCATTCTGTTGATGGTGATTCCGCCACTGTGAATGGTAGCCTGTCCAGTTTTTCAATACGCAGCATTGTATATTTAGCTCCCCTTTGTGCCATTTAGATCTGTGTATCTATTAGATTGTATTCAGAAAACAGAGACGTACTGTTTATAAAATGCCAAGGCACAAAGCCTGCAAGCAAAGATTGCAGCGTCCAGCTTAATAACATAATAGAACCTAACTGAGATTGGCCGTGTTGTAATATGGCTAAATCCTGTTCCAGTATGTCGATAGCAGAAGATACAATGTTGCCCAATGAATATATCCTGGAGGTCAAAGTTGTTAACCCATTATCTACCACAGCTAAAGCTTATACGGTCTATTTCCCGTATTCTCTCTGCGGCCTCTTGTTGGGAAATCTTCCAGTTTTCATTATATGCAGCGTATATGCCTGCATATATGAAACGTTTTTGACGTGTTTTCCTGGGTCCTAGTAAAAAGTCCCTAAGATCCATGTCAAGTGAGGGTAAAGATAAGTGTTGTTTCACTTCTGCAAGTGTTGAGGTTTCTAGCAAACCAAGGCACAACTTCCCAACACTGTAGGATGTCACTACCCCTGGATGTTCTCTCTGTACATAACGTGGGTCTGGCCTATGGATACTGAGTCCCTCGGTCATGTTCAGGAATCGCTTATGACAGCTATTCGTGTCTAAGGGCCAAACCACCCACTTTCCAATTTGTGTCTGTTCTATTGTAATCTAAGATGTCATCCACTGTTGCCCCTTCTTTTGTAGTTAAATTCTGCCACCCCCCATATGTCAGTGTTGGAAACCTAGGGGTGTTCAGGTCCTTGCTCTTGGCTAGTCCAAGACAGGATGTCTGTTGCACAGTATCATTTAAAAAGATCATCTGATGTGGAATGAGTCATGCTCTAAATAGTGCCTCTGTACCCTGGACTTGCCAGTCCATTGAACCCCAAACTGATTTTAGGTCAAATTTCTCTTTCCATAGGTCGAAACCCTGTTCAGACAATTGGGCCAAAAAGGAAGCAGAGTAAATCTGTTTAGTGTTTGTCAACATAATTTTCAGTGCTGATGTTGGTGCAACCTTGTAGTAATATGAGGCTGGATCTGTGGTGTTAAACCCTGAAAAGTATGAAAATTTCTGTGCAAACGTTTGTGAACTACTTTTTGGTGGTGTTGGGCAATGTTCCCACTGATGGTATTCAAAAATATTCCTAGATTAAATGGATTTGTGCAGGAAATGATGACCATAATGTTGGTAACAGTACAATGTGTCAATCTGAAGAACCTTCTAACATTTCATTATTAGAAAATGCAGCAGTTTTCTCTAAATCAGACAGCATATTATTAACTGTATCAGAGTCCCAATCATCAGTAAATGTACTTGAGGTAATGATATCACTTAATGAAATTTTAAATACATGATTAATTTTTAAAAGCTCGTCGGACCGAATATGTTAAAATCAACCTTGTCCCATACTATACCATCCGGTATAGGAACTGTTGTAATGTTCACTGATGACAAGTCTCTTTGCTCACGATGTGATGATGGATGTGGCTTCAGTAGTATGTTGACCTTTTGGGCTGTGGAGCTTTGTTGAAGATAGCGTCCATTAATAAGCATACTAAAAGTTAGTACTAAGCCAAGCCAGAAAAGAAAAAACAATATCCCAGAAATTACCCAGAGTTCAATCCAAGGCGATACCAGGTATGTCTTTTTTAGAAAGTGAAGAAAGTTCTGTATTTGTTGCTTGAATGGTGTTTTGGCTGGCGTCGTTTCCGGCTTGCTTGGATCCAGAGAAAACGTATCAAAGTTCATGAAATAGCCAGAAGCAGTTCGATCAATTGTAGGAATTGCATCGGGATTAGTTGAAATGTTATTTTGCTCTTGACGAGGCATGTTGACATAGACTTCTGTATTAGGTCTAATTGCAACTTGTGAATTAGTCTGATGTTCATTCTGAATTTGAATGTTTGGTTCAAGCGGAACAAGTTCCATAGCATTGTTGCTTAGTCCTTCATTCCTTACAGGTGGCTCTTCAAACGTGATGAGTATTTCTGTTTGAACTTCCTGGATTGTAGCTAGAGGAGGGCGTCTGCTACTGTGGAGACCACGAGGCCTACTGCTTATTATTGGCCACATATTGTTGTTTGATTAAGTCGATTGAGACAAATCTTTTCTCCTTTTTCCCAGCAAGAGGCGCCAAAAGTACAGTTCTTGTTCCTTGTACTGCAAGGACTGGTACAGGTGTTCTGTATGAAGGCCCAAATTCCTTTTTGTCCGCAATTTTCTCTCTGACCAGATCCCCGACTTTTGGGATCCAGACAGGTCTTGCCGTGTCTGCCTTGACTTCCCCAGTGGCAGTCTGCTTTAGTCGGACATTGCTTTGTTTTGTCCTGGATTCATTTAGATCCTGTAAAACAGCCAAACGATCATGGATATCAAATGGTTTTTCATCCGCCACTGCGCCTTCACAATCAAGATCAGGTACCCACATTCGTGTCCCAAAGCGGACTTCATATGGAGTGACACCCCCTAGAGAGTTTCTTGGCTGGTTGTTTAACGCCCGCTGTACCCCTTAAAGGTGTTTGACCCATCTACCGCCCTTGCCTAATACCCTAGCTGTTAGAGATTGCTTTAAGTCCTGGTTTTTCCTCTCCACAACCGAATTTCCCTCGGGATGTTACGGAGAGGAGTACCGCAATGCTACGCCCATTCCTTCCATTGCCTCTTTGTAAGCCCGAGAGCTAAACGTAGGGCCGCGGTCAGAATGTAACGTGCTAACTGCGTATGTGCCGATAAAGACTCGCAAATCTTTTATAACAGTTCGAGCGTCAGCCGAGCGCTGAGGCCATACCCATAGGAACCTCGAGCAGGAATCCACTGCAACCATGATATATTTGTAAGCCCCGTCCATTTGTAAGGGGCCGCAGTGGTCCAAGTACACACATGTGAGAGGTTTGTCTGATTCTAATAATGACGTCTGTGCGGGTTACGCTACCGTGGAGCCTTTCATCTGCTGGCAGATGTCGCAATTCAAGACATAGTCTTTAGTTTGCTTAGTTAACCCTGGCCACCAATAGCGCTGTTTCAATAAAGAAATAGTCGCTGTAACGCCTGTGTGCGCAGAGCCCAAACCCTTGTGTGCTGCTAGTATTAAACCTTGCTTACGATCCATATTTGGTATTACCCTATCCCCCACTCCAGGAATTTGAGCATATGGAATGTTACTTGCATCTAACTTGTAGGAGTATTTGAGTGGAAATTTTTTAGGTACTGCTGTGCTGCCTTTGCGTGAAGCAATGACAGCTACCATAATCTCACCGTCTATTCTCGTTTTGGAACGAGTGAGTGCAGCTACGGAAGCAGTGCGAACAGCCCCCTTTGCGGCTTCATCAGCCAATGAATTCCCCTCAACGTGAACGCCATCACGTTGATGACTTAGTGTATGGATCACGTGAGTCCTTTGTAGCTCGTTTTTCAACTCTGCTACCTGTTCCCATAGCATTTTATGCTTAATGTTGCCACCTTTCGCATCTTTAAACCCGTTTTGCTCCCAATGGTCTGCTTATTCATTATATGACTGAACACAGTAAAACGAATCACACACGATTAGTGTGGGAAATTTGTGATCCGTATTTACAAGTGCCAGTATCAGTGCTTTTAACTCTGCCAACTGTGCCATGCAGTCTCCTAGCGATTGCGTTTTTGTGCAACTTGGATAGAACTTTCCATCCTGCATGTGCCCTTTAACGATAGCACACGCTGTGCTGTATTGCTGCTTACTTCCTATGGCTGGTTGCGCAGATCCGTCAGTATAAATAATATATTCATACTGATCGAGAGGCAAGATTTCATTTGGTAGAGGATATTCGTGTTCATATTGCAGGAATGCCTGTGTTTTTAAACTTGGATCAAATCTGTATTCAGCGTCCATTGCAGTAAGAGAATTAGCCCATTGTATCCATCTTGGATGTAAGGCTTTCGCATTTGGAATGCTAGCCTTTGTAACAGCTTCTAAAGCCGGTACCGGGGTTACGCCAATAATGCGTTTCCCCTGAGCCAGTGCTCTTTCTCTTGCTACAGCGGTCTGAACAGCTGTCAGGATTTTCTCTGTTGAAGTGAAACACATTTCTGCATTTGTGTACAGGTGTGATTTGTATGCGATTGGTACTGTTTCTCCTTCATTGAAGGTTAAATAAGTGTACCCGCATTGACCCGTAATTATACGGATCACCAAGTGGCGTACGTTTACGCCTGTTTGCAAGTGTTTGGAAGCTATCATGTCTTCCTGGAGTGAACGAAGAATATTAGTATGTTCTTGTGTCCCATTTCTGGCTGAAAAGTCAGGTTTTATTAGGTTGTAGAAAGGTTTTACCCTTTGTGCATAATCTAAAATGTATGTTCTGCCGAAATTTAGGAATCCCAGTATTGATTGTAAATTTTTTAATGATTTTGGAGGCTGGAGCAGCGCACATTTTTCTAAAAAGTTTGCTGCTAGACTTTTCCCTTCACTTGACAGCTCATATCCCAAAAATAGGACATTGAGGTGGGCTATTTTTGAATTTTTAAAGTTAAATTTGTAGCCTTCAGTGGCAAATCCCATAATAATGGTGCTTACCCTGATCAAGTGCCTCTCTAAGTCATCGTCCGTTGGATAAATATCATCAACATAGGACAATGCTTCTTCATCAAATTTTTGAAGTAACTCTGTTACCCTTTCTGAAAATACCCTGGGGCTATTCTTATACCCTTGGGGGAGTTGACAAAATTGTCGTTGGGACCCTAACGCTGAGAATGCGGTCAAATACCTGCTTTCAGGCGCTATATTTTGGCAGAAAAATCCATTTGAGATATCCAGTGTTGTTTTGTATTTTTTCCGCACAATGTTATTCATTAACGCGGCACTATGTGCATTTTGGACAGCAAATGTCTTTGTGCATGAGTTTAAATGTCTGTAATCTAAAACTAGACGATATGTATTGTCGGGTTTAGAGATGGGAAACAAAGGATTGTTCATTGGAGAGGTACATTTTTCAATGACCCCCTGGTATTCAAGTTGATCTAAGATCTCCCTGACCTATTTTTTAGCTTCTTGCTTTATTGGGTATTGCCTCTGAGCATTAGGTGAAACTTTTAACGGGATCACGTGGTAGGTTGAATCCTCATCCCACCCAGCGTGATTTTTGTACAATGCTGGAGCTTGGGCTACTGCCCACTCCCGTGCACATGTATGTTTAAGGTGAACGGGAATATGGTCGAAAAATGCAGGAAAAATTATACTTTCTCCCTGGGGCACTCCATTACGAATGCTGGCGGCCAATCTTGTTCGGCTAACAGGATGTCATACCCAGATGATAAGTTCTTCCAAAAGAGACCTTTTATTTTCCTGGGCTTGTCCCCTCCATCCGGAATGTTATTTCATGTAACTTATGTGGGACGCTCACCCTTTTGTCTGGTGTTTCCACCATGATGTAATCAGTCAAGTCCGCTGTCACCAGAAATTCCTTCAGGTACTGGTGAGCTATTGTTACTTCTGCCCCACTGTCTAGCATCGTCAGAGCCCATTCCCCGTTCAGAAGTGGTGTCCTCAGAATTCTGGGCATGTCTTATTTTCAGACCAGCAACTTTCTTTTTCTTAAATTGAGGATTTGATTTTTGCTTATCTTCTTTTTTGGAAGTAAAGTCTTGAGCGCTCTGCTTGTCTCTGGACTGTGTGCGCTCCTCTCTGTGTTCTGACCGTCCTTCTCTCTCTGAGTTTTTCTTCGATTCCTGAAAGGAACGAGAGGAACGAGTATCAGTATCCAGATACCTGTCAGCTTTCCTAATATTATCCCTATTCCTAAGGTTATACCTCTTTTCAGAGGGCTCCTGTGGAGGAGACCTACCTCGGGACTGAGATCTGTTGTCTTTAAACTTTTGTTGTTTTTTATTATCCCACTTCTTTTTAGAAAAAGTCGGTGTCTGCTTAGAAGTGTCCTTTTCGGGACTGCCCATTAGTTGAGGTTTTACAGCTTTCCCCCCCAAACTATCCCTGCCTAACTCTGCATACGCAGTTTCAATTATTTTTGGTAGTTCATTCTCCTGTTCTATTGGAGAGAACTCCGGTAGGCGTTGGCGGATTGCGACTGATGCTGCTTCCCCTTTAATGTTAGCTAGTATTATGGCTGATACCTGGTCGAAGTTATTTAATAACTTCATCCCCAAGTTCAGGGCAGGCTCTGCTCCGTACTCATTTTGTATTTGTCTTAATACATCTGGTATCACTGCTAGTGCAGGAATACCATGAGTTCTGGTATATATGGCAGCAAAGACTGTACCCCAAGAGGTACAATCCTCTAACTGTGGTGTAACCCCCATGGGCAAGCAGATTGTTAACATTCTGTGTTTTTCAAATGGTGTGGTATTTGGGAATACTGCTTCTAACTGGGTTATTTTCTGAGCTACCCAGAAAGGAATTTGTTCACGTTTTGTGGCCATTTTACCCATTACTGCGTGTAATGTTTGTGGAGTAATTTCAGTAGCTGTGCTCTGTGTAGGAGCTGCATTTGGTGTAATTACTGTTGGTTGGACCACAAGTGTCCTCATGACGAATTGTGTCATGTTTCTGTAAAGTTTTATCAACTCTTTGTGTTGAAAAAGCAATTCATCATTTGGCATTGTGTCAATGTCAGGATGTGGTGCATAGGTCGCTAATATCGGCCATGTTGCTCCTGGTCTTCCTAATGGACCAAGTCCTTCTCTTCTTCTTGAGTGGGGTAGGGCGCCATTAAACCAGAAATTATGTTCCTGGTAGGTAAGCAGAATTTCAATCTCCTCAAACGGAGTGTAGACCGCTGGGACCTCTTAATATGTGTAATAATGAAAAGTTTTTGTTATAGCATTTTCTGCTGGGAATGTAACCCATGAATAGAACACCTCTGTTTGGAAATCTTCGTGTGCCTCTATCACGAATATTACTACACCTCCCCTGGATGGTACACCACTTTTGAGGAGTTGAACTGTGAGTGTGTGTCTTACATTGGGTGCAATTTGTATTGCATTGGCATCTTCCTCCTCATCTGACTGACCTATTTGTGCCAGCGGGTCTAATTCTCCGTTTTCGGTAGTCATTGTGTTAAGAACACGGAATAACTGTCCAAGGAAATTAAGATAAGGTGTTTTGCGCAATTTTGGAAACTAAATGTCCCTCAAGCTTGATTAACCAACAGCCAATAAATACGATATCTCACCTACTCAGCTGTGGCGGGGTTTGTGCCCACCCACTCCAGACGTCTCTGGTTTTTGTGAGTAGGGGTCTCTGAGAATAAGCACGACTGAACTACTCAGATTCTACTGTTAAATAAGTACCAAACCAACGTTGGTGGCGCCATGTAGTGTAGTTCCTATAGTACCCCTGCAGGACCTGCGCTTTTGGATAACATACACTGTGGGCCTGGTGGTAGACTGATTCTGTGCACCCCCACTGCGAAGGTTAGCCTGTTTGAATTAGCTAGCTCACAGTGCCACTAGAATCTCCTTTTTATCAGAGAGATTAGTTTTTGGCAACCTCAGAACACGCCAACCCTGATTCCTCAGACTCGTTGAAACAATGTACTACTTTTCGCTCAGTCACTAGTGCTTGCTCATTAGGTCTCAGAGAGTTACACAGAAGAAACAGTTGAGCGTGTTTACAATAAGAATTTATTGCACAGTTGTTCTTCTAGTATAAAATATATGTGCTGTGACAACTGTTAAACAGTAGCAGAGATATATGATCAGCAGTACAGTGAATAGAAAAGGATAGTACAGTTCTACCATTTTGCAATAGTCATGAACATATCCATGAATATAAAATGCATTTATAAAATAAAGCGCATACTCCTACGATGCCTGTCTAGATGTACCTACGTGTACCTAGCATGTTAGTAGGTGCGAAAGAAGCCAAGAATCCCGCTCGGATTTAGTCAAACCCCATTACCTGAATAATGAGAGTGTGGGACCTCGTCCTGGTCTCGAGTTGGACACCCCACAAGGGATGATTGGACCACTGTCAGTTGGAGCGACTGCATGCAGGAGCCTTAGCGTCTCTGGTCAGTGTGTCGGCCTGGAAGTCTCGGTTCCCTCTAACTATTGATAGCAAGAGGTGCTGTATTTATACAGAAAAGTATAGAGTCCCTTTGTCCCTTGTGTCTTGTGTTAGCCATTGTTAGGTATGAAGATGACGTATGGGATGAACCGGTTACGTAGATGTTTATGCAGGTGGATCCTAGCCCCTGCCTGGTTTCATAGAACTCTTATGAATAATTAATCCACTGGATGAGCACATCGAAGATGGTATAGGAGGCCATTGTTCGGGAAAAACCCTCCTTCTGTACCCAAACCACAGTCTAAATAAGGTTCAGCCCTCAGCGCCCGTTCTTGTGGAGAATAGGGAACTAATGTAGGTGAAAGATTATGCCTATATTAGGACATCTCAAACTATGCCTATATTAGGGCATCTATATGAAACGTAACAAACAGGGTAACAGGGTTACTAGCACCTCCCCTGAGTAGACCTTGGACTGCTCAGCTTCTTTACGCTGAGAGAGTCAAGTGCTACAATATGGTGCTTGGTTCCCCATAAAAAGACAATTGCCGACTTCTTACTTGCACAGGATACCTATCCTTCTAAACGACTTTCTTACAGTGTTTATCAGGCCAATGTCCTTTACCATGCTTAAGTCTACTCCACACAGTCTCTGCTAGTTAGTGGAAGGACACCAAAGCCCCACTAGTAGATACATATGGAAGAAATGCAATTTTCTTTTCTATGTATAAATAAAAAAAAAACTCCTCTGATTCCCTTACCACCTTGGGAATGCTAGGATTCTCACTCCAGCCAAGAGCGAGTGTAAATTCCTATCCATGGTGGCAAAGGGAATGGCTCATCCCCAGATATGGTGGGTATGTAAGGGAACAGTTTCTCCATGGAAGAAAATGTTTTTCTCATGGAGAAATAAACATGTACATTTACACGGGGAGCTCCTATGCATAGTTCTCCACTTTAGAGATATTGGTACAGGGAAATAATGGGGAGCCCTTGGACATTCCCAAAAGTGAGCCCAGATAATCGATGCCGGGTACAGCTTTTCAGGTTTGCTCTTAAGAATGTGTGTGAATATAATAAAGTTGGAACAGTATGTGCAGATAAGAGCTCTATCTGTACTTACCTGACTTTAATGATGAATGGGACCTGCTGGGCCCTGTATGTAAGGGTAAATTCATTACTTAATTTAACCTTGTGCATGCCAGTGGGTAGCACTTGCTGTTGTCCACTGGACTCTTGAGGCTATCCTGGCATGTGACCATCCTGATTAAAGTATCTGAATGTCATCTGGCAGTACTGCCCTGACCATGTTAGATGCCATTGTCATGACTCATGAATAATGTGATTTAATAAGCAGGTTACAGCCATATAGAGCCATGTCGTACAACACCTCAAAATATTAAGTAAAGTAAACATGTGGCTACTAAACTTATGATTGGTCTCATGAGCTCTGGCGTGTTGTGGGCCATTTTGAGGCTGAGTTTATGCATTCTCAGGGAAGACATATTACCAGTGTGTGCCTGTGTCTTCCATGATGCTGCTACCTCCAGTGCTTGTGCACTGCTAGACTGCTCCAGCTGACGCGGCCCGTGCAGGTAAGAGCGGTGGGGCCGGTTGGGGGTATTTCGACGGATGATGATGATGGAAAATTTATTATTTATTTCATTTTCCCTTGCCGTCATCCGTCGAAATCCCCCCAACCTGGGCCCACCGTGCTTACCTGCACGGGCCGCGGCAGTGCTCCAGGCTAATCGGCTCTGAGGCCTAGGCTTGTGACAGCCACTCTCAGGCAGCCTGCCTCAGACTATCAATCAATAATGGCCAGTGATGTCATGCCAGTGGTGAGGTGGCAGTGATTCTCCATAGATTGTAATCTCTGTGGCCTGGTAATGGGTGGTAGCCACAAGGACAGAGCAATAAAAAACTGTGAAGGTCAGCATGGGGCACTGGAAATATGCTACAAGGCTGCAGCCAGAGCCAATAATCATAACGTATGACAAACAAGCAGGGAAGGGAATGCACCACCACTACAAGCAGAGTGCACAAGTAACTGCACAGCTCTGCCCATTCTGGACTGGGGCTGGAGTCCTTTGGAGCCACATTGGTAGTGAAGTTTCAGTGTTAGACTGTATACAGCAACAAAATTGATCAACGCTGTGTACTAGTACTGCTAGTACTGAGTACTAGTACTTCAACCGACTACTGCAAAGGTGGAGTGGGCCCATCTTCACCAAGCACCAGTTAAACACATATTGATCTGTGCCTATTGACCCTGAATGACTGAGAGCCCAATCAGAGCAACAAAAATTATATTGTTGTGTCTGACTTCCACTAATACTTGGCACTACAGTCAGCCAGTACCTAGTCACAAGCAGTAGTTATCAGAAGTGGAGGGGCAGAACCAACATATGGCAATAACTGGGGGTCTGGGCAGTACATGAGTCGGGCAAGACAAAAGCAGCAGGTGTGCCACAGACATGGCAAGTGCTTTTCTTTACTAAGATATTCTGGGCTGTGCTATGAGTACATGACCAGAGATGAGTACATTTCTAACTGAGTAAGTGCTGTCATCTATGCCAAGCATGGCAGCCACTTCCTTCCTTCCTGAGGTTTGCTGCCCGACTGCACAGAAGAATTAATGACGTGAGAGAGGTCATTGGGCAGCCAAAATATTCACCTTTTCCTTTTTATCTCTCTTTGCAATTCTCAGTGTCTCTGGAAAAATAACTTTTTGAGTATTGCAACACCAGAAGACAATGACTGGAGACTTAGGGCCTCATTTACAAGAAAATTGCGCCGGCGGTGCGTCAGTTTTTTAGTTGCACCAATGGCGCAGTGTGCCTGCCCACATTTACAAGGCCATGTAAAGTCACCCTGCATTGCTTTTAATGGCCTTGTAAATATGGGCCCCTTTCACGCATTACTCTGCATGAAAGGGGCGTTCCATGGGTGTTGCTGTGGGTGTTCCCACGCAAAATCAATGGAATCTGATGCACTCCCAGATTGACAAAGTGTCGTAAATTGGGAATGCGTCATAATCCTACACCTCCCCAGGGGAGGTGTAGGAGTGGCACAAGGAGGAGAAATACTTTTTATTTCACCTTGCTTTTTTGCTCTTTCTATGTGTGCTGCATCCTGCAGCACACATAGAAGGAGCAAAGTGCACCAAGGCGCAAGGGTGTCTGCGTTGACGCACGGCTGCTTTTTATGCGTCGGCGCAGGGGAGAAGGACAGGAATGCATGATATTGTGTAGATATGGCGCATTGCTGCCCTCTTATTTTGAAGCATGGCAGCACAGACTGAAGGTTTACTGCGCTGTTGTGCATCAAAATATAGTAAATGAGACCCTTAGAGCATATTTTGAGTGTAACCAAATATTCCGTTTATCAAAATTGATGACTGCATCACACTGTATTTGAATTTTAGTACCCCTACCAACTTGTGGAGTAATCTGACTCCTCACTATAGCTGCCCTTGGAGAGACCTTTGTACAAAGTGAATCACAGAATCACTTAGGGCCTTATGTAAAAAACGTTTTTGCATTCGGAAACTGCCCTATTTGCAGAATCGGATGTTTGAAACCGCAGAAATGCTTTTTTAAATGTACAAAAACACAAATTGCGATTTGGTAGCATGTTACCAAATCACAATTTATGCTAGTGATTCGATATTTGGAAGGAGCATGTTTAGTGCGTTCTTTCCAAATTCCAAACCTCAGTGGTATTTATTAATATGTTGCAGTCAAATTCTGGTTGCAAAACATTAATATTTTACCAACACCTCGAAGGAAGTGGTAACCCATTCACAAATGTTAATGGACCCCCTTCCCTTTTGAGAATGTAAAAAAATATGGGGGATATTCTCAAGAATGTGCGATAAACATCGGCAAAATTGGTTAACGCAAGTTTTCATATCGCCGTCTATCGCGGAAAAATAACTCTGTGTTAACGTCGTATTTTCAAGAACGGCAGTAACATGCGATAGTCTCCCGATAACGCGTCAAATGTCCGCGATAACATTACCGGGACGGCGATGAAAATCCAAACCCGAATGCGAAAAAATTTGCGATGGGCCCAACCGCGATAAGACAATCAGCGAAAAGCAGCGCCAGGCCTGCAAATCACACACGTCAGGCGGGAAAAATCACTACAAAAGCAGAAAAAAAAAAACACAACCATAAAACAAACTACAGTGAAGCACAATGGAGGCAGCCGGAGCAGGTACAGAGGACGGCCAGAACCCCACAAGCCCCCCGGAGGAGCAGCCTGGGACCTCGGGGACAGGGAAGGACATGGACAAGAAGAAGAGGAAGACGCGGTTCAGTCCGCAGGAAAACAGGATCCTGATCACGGAGGTGATAGAACACCATCAACAACCGATCGTCACCTCCACTGTGTCATTGGCAACAAAAAATGCAACATGGCAGTCCATCGTGGACAAGGTGAATGCAGTCGGAGTGCTGAGGAGGACAATGGAAGAGCTCAAGAGGCGCTGGAATGATGTGAAGCACAAGACCAAGCAGAAACTCGCCAACAACCAGAAGGCAGCAATGCAGACTGGAGGTGGGAGTCCAGCACAACAGGAGGAGCTGGATGAGATGGAGGAAATGGTGTCCACAGTCATCAGTGGGGAGACAGTGGCAGGAGTTGGGGGACCGGACACTGCTCATCATGACCTGACACAACAGCAACAGGGTGAGTAACGACAAGGGACTGGGGGGAACGGGTGGAGATGGGCACAATGGCACACATGCACAATCAAGCGGAGCACAGTGCACACCCACAATGACTCTGGATCATGTCCCTGATCCCCTTGGCACACTGCAGCACACATAGAAACAGCCCCCGTCGACTATGTGCCCAGAGGAGGTCCGCCCACACATCACTTATCTCACAACCAACCTATGCATATGTGCTGAACCCAGCAAAGATGCGGGTCCGTGAGCCACACTGACAATGCAAGTGACACTGCATGACGATTAGCATGGCTGCAGTCCGATCATCATGATATGGTGCACACCACCACACTGAGGTGGCTGAGTGTGGACCACATCCGTAAAGGAGCAGGTCACACTCTGACACATCCACCCGCACAAACAACCCCTGACGTCAACAACACATCTGCGGACAAACCATGCCCCAGAGTCCCAACTCCCACCAAGACCCAAATTCACCCAAGTCTGCAACATCTCAGTACTGTATGGGCACAGAAGTCAAAGGCACACCGCCTGAAAGGGACATGGGTCAGCAAAATCAGAGCTGCAGGGGCGACTCTCCCAAAATGCAGCCCACACACATGACATTCAGAGCACATCAGCATTGACAACAATGTGGTACAAACTGCAACAAGTTTACAACAGGACAGAGGACACAACAGGTGCCGCTTGTGTGTAGAAACTGGCCAATCACATTTGGCATAGCAGGGAAATGTGAGATGTCAATGTACAAGTACAAACACATATCCATGATGTTGACGAAATGTCCACTGTCCCGCATCAAATAGGCAGCTCCTCCTACACAGTCACAATGTACATTGTCATACAGTCTGCATGTGAACTTGTACAATGCGTCAACATACATGTGAACATAATGTAATACTGCATCTCCCCTTCACATTGCAGAGGGAGCATCAACACCTCCTGCAGAGCAGCCCCAACAACTCTTCACTGATGACAATGAGGACATCCCCAACATCGACACCGAAGCCCTCCAAATCCTCATTGACAGCTTCCGCACCCCACCTCCAGGAGCAGGGCAGCCCAGCTGTATCGAGGAGACCCCACCCCCTGCACAGACCACACAGCAGGAAGCACCTACCACCCCAGCTGTCTCCCAGGACCCCCACGAACAACACATGGCCTTCCAACGCCGTGTGTTAGAGGTCCAGGAGAAGATGGCTGATCAGGTGCGGGTGGGGTTCCGACCTCATGGCAGCCAAACTTGATGCCATACATGGGTGTCTGATTCCCATCAGGGACCACTTACAGTCCCTAACGGACACCCACAGTCCGCTCCATGCTCTCCAACGATCCATGGCTGACATCGCTGGAGTCATGATACTGAGACAAGAACAACTGTCCAGCCAGAGTGGCTCCAGCGATGTCAGCCGGGAGTTGGGACAGATGCGGGGGCTCATGGAGAACATGGAGAGGATGACGGTGGAAAGAATGGCTGCCATGGCTGCACACCAGCGAGATGTGGCTGGGACCTTCCATGCCCTGCAGCACATCGTCATGGCATTGCTGCCTCAAGGCCTTGTGCAGATGACTGCTGCTGCTGCTTCTACATCCACATCTCCGCCCCCTGATGTGTCAGTGCCTCACAGTGCGGCAGGCAATCCACCTCCGGCCCCTGTGGTGTCAGTGGCACACAGTGCGGTAGGCAATCCACCTCCGGCCCCCGATGTGTCAGTGGCACACAGTGCGGCAGGCAATTCACCTCCGGACCCCGATGTGTCAGTGGCACACAGTGCGGCCGACATTCCACCACCACCCACATGTGAGGCACATGTGACATCAGAGGACGAAGATGCGGGTGAATCAACCTTACTGGTAAGGAGGAGGCAGTAGCATTCATCTCCGCCATATGGCCTGTTTCTGCTTGGTTCTGCCCTTTGCATCATCACCTTCCACTGTCCCCCGATACACTCTACGACACTCACCTTGGACCTCGACATGGACTGCCATTTTCTGTTTGGTTACCAATGACACAGCGATCAGACTGCGGACTGAACTCTTCCTCTTCCGATGCACTTGTCATTCCCTGAAGGACTCTGGCTGGCCCTCCACGGGCCAATAATGTGAAGTGGGGTTTGCATGGCCCTGTACTGCTCCAGCTGCAACACTCCACTGAATGTGAATTAAACATTCAGAATCGCACAGATGTTTCATGTCTTTGATCATTCAAGTATGAAAGTATGGATGAATGTAGGGACAGTGATTTCCCCTTGCGTCCATGTTGCTCATGTCGTGGGACTTGAGTCACAGGGTGCAACATTGCCGATTGCTGTCCGGGTGGCGTAGACACTACAACAGAGACACAAGCATCAGTTACTTCCTTGTCCAGCCCAGAACTGAAGCATGCCCAGAGCCCCAGTCTCATTGTTCCCACCCCTACACTGGCCTACCATACGCCAAGCCAGTCCACTCTGCTTACGCTCAGAGGGGGGGACAACAAAGCTACATGTCCCAGTTATCACTGGTCTAGTTGTCAGCATGCCACAGCCACTCCCTGAGGGCTGGTCAACACCCACACCACACCCATCCAGCACAGGCGTCACATTACATGTGACCCTACCAATAAAAGGGGCCTAGCACATCACATTCCCCACTGCCAGAGATGACATGATGGCGTCTGCACCACGAGACTCAATCATAAAGGGTCCATGACTTGTGGCGCACTGGGTTAATGGCACCCGCTGCACTGTGGCTGGCAGGGGCCTACCGCCACGTGACGATGACTTGTGTTGCACAGGGTTAGTGACACCCGCTGCACTGCGGCTGGCAGGGGCCTACTGCCACATAACGATGACTTGCGTTGCACAGGGTTAGTGGCACCCGCTGCACTGCGGCTGGCAGGGGCCTACCGCCATGTGACGATGACTTGCATTGCACAGGGTTAGTGGCACCCGCTGCACTGCGGCTGGCAGGGGCCTACCGCCACATGACGATGACTTGCGTTGCACAGGGTTAGTGGCACCTGAAGAGCTGAGCAGGTGTGCAGCCTGCGATGATGCGCAGGCCTCGATGAGCCGTCCTGCTAATCGTGGTTCGATTTGAATTGTGAGTCCTGCTGGACCGTAATGCACGCCGAAGGCAGCAGTCAGCACACACATGACTCCACGGTGCGGTGCCGCCGGGAGCGCTGGGGGCCTGTGGCGCGGAATCCAGCGATCTGCTGAGGAAGATGCACCGGCACGTGGTGGGCCCTCTTGGAGACACGCCGGTGGCGGCAGGTGAGCATTGAGGCGTGGGTGCGCAGGGGCGGCCAGTCATCGCTGGGCGGAGGACCAGTCTGGGGACCAGGGCTGGGGTGCAGCAGGCGCACAGGATCGTGCAGGCACCACCGGTCACGGCGGCGGACTCGTGGCTGGGTGGGGGGCGCCGCCCTTGCTGACACGACCCTGCATGCGATGACGTGATGTGCGTGGGTTGGCTTGGGGCGTAGCCACCTCGCCTCCAGTGTGAATGTGCCCATTGAAGGTGGTCGGCCACGTGTGTGTAGGCCTATGGACAGGTTGTGGCGGAGACTGAGACACACGCAGTAGTCACTTTGGTGGTGGATTTGTGACGTGTGCATTCCCACAGTTGTGAGTTGGGGGATTGTGGAGTTGAGGTGTGTGGTGTGTTCAGTTGGTACTTGCCGATGGGCAGTGCATTTCCATGGGGGCCATCCTCAAAGCGCTGGTTGGTGGCGGATTTGCGGACATGTGGGAATCATGCACACTGCCTGGGGAGTTTGCAACGACATTGGTGGACAGGCCACGGTGGTCCACTTTTGTATGCATAGTGATGGCATGTGTGTGGTTGCTGTTGCGGTGTTTGTGTGCAGTGTCTGCAGGGGGCACAAGTCATACACGTGTGCTGTGAATTGCCCCCAACACGTGCGTGATGCCACCTATGGCGCAGTTCCCTTGCTTGGTCTCAAGATGTTCCTGCGCAGCGTGGGGGAGTGAGGGGCAGGGGTGTCGAGCTGACACACACCGTGATGCCTTCAGGTATGAGTCCTGCATGATGTGAATGAACAGCAGTTCGTGTGGTTGTTACCATCCTCTTCATTCCTATGACGGTTACGGCCACACAAACTTCTGTTACGGTCTTCTCATGCATGGTTTATCATGTCTGTGAGCATTCCGGTTTGTCCAAGTGCAGTACACTGTACCAGATTAGGCATGTGACTATACGGAAGTTTGACCATTGTCACCATTTCTCCCACAGGTTTCTGAAGACACGTTGCCCTGTTGAAGTTCCCCGTTGGGAATGGAATGCGTTGGCTGAGCTTTTCGTTTTGTTTGTTTGTGTATTTGTAATACATTTCTGTTTTTACACTACTGTTGACTACTGGACTTCATGACCTGGCGCACCCACATTTCGGTTACTACGATCTTGGGTCTGGGGCACGGAGGCGTCTAGCACGGCTGGCGTTGGGGTTGGTTGCGCAGGTACACTACCAATTGGAACTATTGTGTGGTGCGGATACAGGGGCCTGCCGTTGCTTTTGTGGACATGCATTCATGACATGTGTGAGGGAGTTTGATGGGGATGGCTGTGAGACTCCTCCGACTCTGGCAGTTGTTGGTTGGAAGGTACCAGGGGCCAACAGGTGCAGCACAGCCAGCAGCTTTGTCTGCAGGGGGATGTAGGTTGTCCGCTGTGTTGGTACCGTCAGCCTGTGGGCAATGTGGGTCAGGATACGGAGGATGGTTGTCCTTTTGAGCCTGTGTTGGCCAATGGCTTCCTCTGGCGTTGATTCTCTGGGGCTGGTGCATTTTAGGGTCGTCCGCTGTCCTGCACTGCCTAGGTGGAAATCCATGGGGGGTGATCCGGGGGGGCCTGGGAGTGGTGGCGGTGGGTGTTGTGGCCCTCTTGGCTCTCCGAGCTGCATGATCAGTAGCTCCATGGCATCTGTTGGTCTTCAGATGTGGCTCTGGGCTGGGCTCCCTTTCATACTGCAGGTAGTCATCCTGCTTAACACCAGCAAAAGGCAACTCTGCTGCCCACAATCCCTTGCTGCCAGTGTTGGGCTGCCTCCGGGAGGAGGATGAGGTGGGTCAGATGGACACGGCTATTTAGTGCGAGTGAATCTTCTGCTGTGCAGGACAAACGTGAGGCGTGCCAGAGTTTGGCACAGGCAAAGTCCTGGCTAAGAGCAGGACTATCTTCGCCCGTCATTTCCTGGAAGAGGTTGACCTGGCCCATTTCGCTTTCATCGGGACTAAAGCAAGGTATTGTCACTTCCCCTTTTTTTTTAGAACTTGATTAGATTTGCAGGAATGGAAAAGCGTAAGCCCACTACGATTCCATCTAAAACTCAGACTGGTCCTTCTCTAGATGGATTTCTTCAACGTGCAGTAAGTATTGTAAATAAAGAAATTGAACTGGCTGAACGCCATTTATCCATCACTTCCTCCCCTCCTGTGCACCCTGACCCCTCACGCTAGCAGACCCTGATATGGAAACCACAGCTATTACTACTACTCTGGATTTGGAATGGGTCCTCCCAGCCCCCTTCCCTTTATCTCCTCTACAGTGCCTTTGGTGCCTTTGGAGCCACATTTCCGATCCTTAAGCTCCACAGCCGATGGCCCGGCAGAGAAAAGGAAAAGGACAGAAGTGTGTGCTAAACCCAAGCATTTGTGCACAACCCCCAATACTTCCAAAAGTACTACATGGACAGTGATGACGATAAACTCGAGGATGTAATTGGCG
This sequence comes from Calotriton arnoldi, assembly GCA_963921515.1. Taxonomy (NCBI): domain Eukaryota; kingdom Metazoa; phylum Chordata; class Amphibia; order Caudata; family Salamandridae; genus Calotriton; species Calotriton arnoldi. The sequence continues at coordinate 154,293 of CAWUFW010019588.1, forward strand.
CATTGTGCAATAAAGTATCTACATTATGAAGGCTAAACTAAAGCCAATCTTTGAGCGACTGGGTGTTATCCAGGCAGAACTATGCAAACTAAACCTAGCCTTAAAAGGTAACCACCTGTTATTCACTGCCACGGGGACACCACTTCCACTAAACCATCCATTAAGAAGGAGGGAAACACTGATTCTATGCAAAATTGCTTACTAGATAGGGTGGCTATGCAGGGACTCTTTACCACCAATTCTGAGTGTTTGGGAAATAAGTGGATCCGTCTGGGTAGTGCAGGGGATTAGAGTGGGCCAGCTGAGGCATCTGGGGAAGCAGGGTCTATGTCAATTCATGAACCTAACTCTTCCTTAATCAATCATCCCCTCGAGGCTTGTCCCTACTTGGTCACATTATCAAATGTTCCTTGCTAAAACTGCTGAGTCATTCGCCCAGTTTAAAAACAAGGTTCCCCATTGACCACTGTCCATCTCTAATATTTAGACGCGTCTGACATTTTGATAGATCAAAGGGTGCGAAGGGTTGTTCCCTCAGAACAAATCTTCCCCAGGAATTGCGTAATCGTTAACTTTAGGTCTCCTGCTACTGCACAGAAGCTACTGGCCAACTTCCACCCCTTTGGTGGATCTCATTTTGCTATCTTCCTTCTTCCATTGGGCTTTTATTACCGCCATCTGCGGCCAAGGTTTGTGCCCTATATCAGCCCACCCAGGCCACTGATCTCTAGCAGTAATAGAGTTAACCACCACCCATTTCCCTCTGCCCTTATAGAGGTAGATTGACTGTGCACTGATCCTAGTTCTATAGCTATCCCGCTTTCCCCTGCCCATAGATTTGACATTCCAATATCGGGCCCCTAGCTCATCTAAATTCCCCCTCATGCCCTCTTAGACTGCAGCCTCTGACAGCTTTTGACTGTGTGCTTAAATCCACTTCTGCCAATGTGGGACTACCAGCTGCCATTGTCCAATCACTCATTGAGGAAAATGTCCAACCTCTGACTTCTTCCCAGCAATCTTCAACTCTATTTGGTCATTGCACCTCCTCTGTTAACTTGATGACCGATTGCACTGCTGTTGTCAGTTGGAATATTGCAAGAATCAGGTCAAAGCTCGACGATCCTGCAGGGGGCCTATTTATCAACAACCACACTATTTGACTTTTCCAGGAAACTTGGGCAATTGAGCATGAATTTAGAAGTGACCTTAAGAGTTTCTGTGTTCCTGCAATTAGGCTCCTAGCTGGTCGTTCAACTGGTGGGCTGCTTGTATGGGTGAATACCATACTTTCCTGTTCTGTAGTCGAACTCCAAACAGGATCATGAGATATCCATAAGTTAGTTTCCCCGCCCCTAAGGTTACCCCTCTTTTATTAATTAATATATATAATCAGATTTATGGGAATCAGCCAGAATCACCCACTCTACATTTGTTGAAGATTTTGGCCTGTCATTCAGTGTCCCACGATGTGATTGTGGCAGGTGACCTAAATCGTACATATGAGCCCAATGGCATGACTCATTATCTGTGCCACGAGGAGGATCTAGTGTGGGGAATTCCTGCATCAACTTCTTCAGTGAAGAGAAACCTCACAAGGTCTTCCCTTCAAGTGGTAGACCTCACCCTAGCCCATGGAATGCGAGCCTGTAATATTCGCTCAACATCTGTTTCAATTCCCACCCCCACATTTAGAGGAGGGTTGTATTCTTGACTTTGAATTGTGGCAGCTGATGGAATACATGGAAGTGATAGAGAGGAATGAGAGTGTCCACAATTTCTTAGTGTGAACTATGAAGCAGTTGGTCTCCTATATTTCATCTCCCTCTTCTAAGCCATATGAACAACAATTGGAGGTGACGAACAATCGTAGGAATGTGAAGTGGAAGGCAGTGTTCTTTTCTCCTAAAACCCTTTCAGATATTTACTCAGTCGTTGCTTCGCACATGGAGTTCATGTCTGATAACTGGGGGAACAATGAAATAATTGTTTCTGGGCACACTAGATTATTTGATGGGCTTTAATATTTCTTCCTCGAAGAGTTTACGAGGGCCCCGGTAAAGGGCCCTATTAATTGGTGGTTTACACAACCCTGTAGAGAGGCAAAAAGGAGTCTCCTTAGAGCTATTAAAGAAGGAGCCAACCAGGAATTAAGGGCATGCAGAGCTCAATATCCGTTGGATGGAAGGCAAGCTATATCCACATGGGAGTCTAACAAATGGTCCTCCCTTTTAGAAGCCTCATCAAATAATGATCTGAAGAACTTTTGGTGACTAATAAGCATAAGTGGTGGGGATTCTGTGAAGCCGGCTGAGTTGTCTATCCTGCCCTGCGGATGGGTTGTTCATTTTGGGAAACTTTACTCTTGTGTGCACTAAACAGATTTGGTCTCTACCTGCACTGAGGGAGTCTCTATATTCAAATCGTCCTCTACCCCTGTAGTTTTTACCCTAGCAGAGACTGTTAATGCAGTGGCATCTCTGAAGCAAGGGATGGCCCCTGGATTAGACAAGATCCTAGCTGACCTCATTAAATCTGACTCCAGTATTCGGGCCCCATATATAATCACTGTCATAAATGCCATTGGAGCAGGGGCACCAGTAACTGCTACATAGAAAGGGGCAGAGATTGTCCCCGTTTTTAAGAAGGGAAGCCTAAACACCCCCTCCAACTACCGGTGAATTGGCCCTTTGGATAACCTTCAAGAGATTTTCTGTAAACAAGTCCTGGAGAGACTCTTGGAATGGATTAATGAACATCTCTTCATATTTAACCTCAAGGTAGGGTTTAGATCAAAGACCAGCTCAATTGATCAGTTCTTGGGCTTCCTTTTGGTTATGTGGAAGACTGTATATGTGGGAGGGGGTGAACTCTATAGCATCTGTTCGTCTCAATGCTGTCTTTGACCTGGTTCCTAGGAAGAAACTATGTGCCTCATTTACAAGCCAATTTCGTCGCCTGGGCATCACTTTTTTTGATGCACCAGCAGTGCAATGGGCTTGCCCATATTTACGAGGCCACATAAAGTCACCCTGCGTGACTTTTCATGACCTTGCAAATATGGGCCCCTTTCTCGCATTACTTTATATGAAAGGAGTGTTCCATGGGTGTTGTTGTTGGTGTTCCCATGCAACATTCATGAAACCTGACACATTCCCAGATTTACAACCTTTTGTAAAGCTGGGAATGCATCAGAATCCAACGCCTACCCAGGGGAGGTGTCAGAGTGGCGCAATGAGGAGAAATACTTTTATTTCTCCTCGTTGTTTCCCCTTTCTATTTGTGCCACATTCTGCAGCATGCATAGAAAGAGGAAAATGCCATCAAATTATTGTTTTTGTGCAGGAAGATGTACTTTCACGCACAACAACAATCACCCCAGCAAAGCAGGCACCCTTGCAACATGGCACAAAGGGTGTCTGCGTTGGTGCTTGGCTGCTGTTTGTGTGCTGGTGCAGGGGAGAAGGACAGGAATGCACTGCATCTTGTACAAACGGTGCATTCCTGCTCTTTTATTTTGACGCATGGCAGCTCAGCGGGAAGGCTTGCCATGCTGCCATGCATCAAAATATAGTAAATGAGGCCTTATGGAAGGGTCTATATCATATGGGGATTCCTTGAAATTTGTTAATTGTTAATGTGCCTTCAGGAGGAGAACTTTGCTAGGGTTCACTGTAGTACAAAAGAACAGGACAGAAAGTCCTGGCTCTCTTTTTTGCTGATGTCGCCCTTTTATTGGATACAACTCGGGCGTGTCTCCAAAATCTTGTGGATAAATTTATTGTGTTTTGTTCTGAATATGGTCTTGAAACCAATGCTTCTAAAAAAACAGATGACCTAATCCAGGAAAAAAAGGGCAAAGGCCATCGTAAACCTGGGAAGGGAAACATTGGAGAGGGTCAGGGTCAGAGAATTTGACTACTAGGGGATTTGTCTGGCTATCTCTGGCTCTTGGGCCTCGCAGATTCTCAAAAAAGCTCACAAGTGCTAAATCACAGAGCTGGGGCAATTCTCAGGTTTCCCAAAAAGTCCTCATGAGTTCCAATCCTCCCCGCAATTGAGATCTATTAAAAGCGTTCAGCACTTTTTGGTGCCAAAATATGGGGATTTTGCCATATCAGTTCTTTGGGCACTAGTGAAAACATCTTTATTAGAGCTCTAACTGGCTTAGGGAGGAGAACACCTCTGGTGCCACTAACATTGGCCCTTGATTTTAACCTTGACACCGAGTTGGCCGTTACTCTATTGGGTACACATTTGGACTGCTGACAAACTACACCCCTTTAGAGAAGGCCTAATTGATATTATCAATTTGCAATCTTCCAAGAAGAGCAAGTGGCCTACGTTAAAAAAACATGGATTGGGTTAGGGCTAGCAAATTCTTGGGATTACCCATCAACTATTCCAGCTACTGCCGGTCCAGTGGATAAAATCGAGATTTTGGGAGAGAGTTACTGCCATAAATGATTCGTCTAGTCACACAGGCAGCCTTAAAATGTGCTTCTTACGGCACAAATCTGTGTCTGAGCAGAGACTTTTTTAAATTACATTTGTCCGTCGTGTGCTCGTTCGCTCTTCTTACAGTTCAGCAATTGCTGCTTATACTTCAAATTGGGGCCTTGTTAAGCCTGGACATTCTCTATGTCATTTGTGTATGCTCCCGGACGAAACTAAGGAACATTTGGTGTTTTCTTGTCCAAAATATGCTAAACCAAGAAGCAGGTGGATTGTTCTTTTATGTCAGCATTTGGGCTTAAAATATCGAATTCACGCCCTTAGGATCTGTAAAAGTGATTCATGGCCTGTAGATGTGCTGGCCATATCTAAATTTATTTTTGCAGCATGGTTTCTTAGACACAAATTGTTAGTCCAGTCCTAAAGAATTGAAGGGCCCTGAGACCACCTATGTAGGTTTTTATGAAATGTTTGCTTTTTTATTAGTCTTTTAATTGAGCACTTGCTGGAATTATGGGATTTTATTCATTTATCATGATTTACTGCTTTTGTTTTTATGATGTATTTTTTTTTTTTTACGTTTGATGATGAATTATATTTTCGATTTATTTAATAAACTTTAAAAACTTTGAAGCTTGTTCTGATTATGTTAACATGTACTTTGATTTGTAAAAGTTTGAACACAACATATTGCCATGAAATGTCTTAACACAGAGAATGTTTGGTACATTGGCTTTAGAAAGAAAATGTCTGCTCTTGAGGTTCAGAGGAATGTCACTTAATATGAGGAACTCCAGAGACATAAGAGCTCAGTAATGAAACCGAGATATATAGCTCTAGAATGGATATATGAAAGACAGTTTAGCCACTGGCATGCATGTGCCCGCCTCATGTCTATGCTTTCTAAATTGAAAAAAGTTCATGTTTTCCAAAAATCTCTTCCTCTTTTGGCCTTGCAATATTTGAGTGATTAAATATGATGGCAAGTAATTTCATATTTACTGCAAGGAAAAAACTGGCTGCAGAAACCAATTTTAACTAAGAAGGAATGTGCCTTATTTACAGCAACTCATGTTGTGTTCCTACAAAATGCATCTTGGTGATATGCTGGATACATCTATTAGTAGTTTAATACTCATAAATACATTATAGTGATGAAATAACATATAATTCACATATTTGTTTTATTTAATTTACTTCATCATACTGATACACATCTCACCTTCATTATAAAATATCCTACTGTAATGTTCTATACCTTATTGCAATTAAGTTTATGTATGTGTGCATGTATTCATATGGTATTTGTGTAGCACGAGCCTAACTAAGAGTCAACAGAGTGGTGTGCAGGGGCACATACAAGCATAAAGTCTATCAGTGATAGGAGAGTTAGCTGGGTTGTAAGTGGTTAATGCATTGTGATGGCGTGTTTTTAAAGAGGTGAGTCTTCAGCCGTTTCCTAACTTGGTACAGCGTGTGGTGGAGGGGGGTCTGATGGATATGGGGATGTTGTTCCACATCTGGAGTAGATAGACTGAAAAGTCCTGGTGCCTTGTTTTTTTTCTTTTTCACTTCTTAGTCTGCAGTTTAATTGTGTCAGAGCTACAGATGTAGTGAGAACCACCAGAGATGCCGAGGTTGTCTGCAAGATAAATGGGGTACTGATTGTGATGGCTTTCTAAATGGTGGAGCTGATTTTGAAGAAGGTGCGAGCCGAGTGTGTTAGAGTTAGAGCAGAGGCTGCTTCTTCCACAGAAAATTCACATCCTCTGCCAAGGTGTTTGAGGATTGCAACTAGGAGTGGGCAATGAACTCCGCTCCGCTAACAGAGTTTGCAGAGAATTGTTAACTACGCATTCCATTAAAACCATGGAATTTAAGCAAAAACTCCATCCCTCCGCGTAGTGGAATCAGCTACTAAACTGCACCCACAAATGCTTTGATAAAGCAACTTTACATGCTAAAAAGCATATAACCAATTCACAATATCAGCCAATGAGAGAGGTGATGATTTTGGGATCCCCCCTAACCTAGGGGGAGGGCCAAGCAGATGCCTTGAACACATAGAGTACCTCATGCTGAACGATTCAGTGGTGCTCCCGTCCTGTTAGGACCACCCCAAGCACAGTTATGGGCAAAAATACAATCCCAACCAAAGGCCCTGCAAAGCATTATGGGATGAGATTAGCAGATGGCAGTGAATATTATAGTATCCAGTATCAAAATAATTCTACAAAGAGCTGCAGTTCAACTCGTCGTTACTAGGTGTCCCTCACGAGTCAAATGCAAAAGCATTGAAATTATTACATCAAGCTGCAGTTCCACTAGTCGTTACTAGATGTCCCTCACGAGTCAAATGCAAAAGCATTGAAACCCTTTCATGAAGCTGCAGTTCCACTAGTCGTTACTAGGTGTCCCTCACGAGTCAAATGCAAAAGCATTGAAACCCTAAGCTGAGAGCTAATACTATAAATTCTACAAAGAGCTGAACTGGCAATTCAGTTGTGAAGTTTCTTAATCAATGTGACCATGCCTCTTATGCTTGGTATCATGTGAGGAGACCAAGCTTGTTCTCTTGACAGAATGTGCCAGATCAATTCTCCAAGATAATCTTGCCTTTTCCATAGTATGTAATGTAACTAGATACAGCAAACCTCTAGTGCTCAGAAGATAATCAATCTTCAAATGGGGTTTATGAACATTAGAAAAGAAGTGCACTTCTTCCTGGTAGAGAAACACAATAGTCAAGGATTGATAAAGCTCGTAAAATGAATAAGTTCCTGCATGGTCCTTTAAATTTTGTGGATTGCCTGTTCAGACTGGGCCCAATACTATTAGCAAAATTGCCGGCCCACAAAATGGGTATTCACTAGCAGCATAATATATGTGGGGGCTTTGTGTCAAAAAGGACCGGTCATCAATTAAAGACCAGGGGGCATATTAGCAAGGGCTTTAGCGGCACTTTTTGCCGCTAAAGCGGCGATTTTTTTATCGCCCTATCAGCAAGCTGTCGCTAACAGGCGTTAGCGCCAGCTTTCTGGCGATAGCGGCCCGTTTTCCCATCGCCTTGCATGCCAGCGATAATTATCGCTAATGACATGCAAGGTAGGCGTTCCCAACTAAAAGCGACTGAAAACAGTCGCTAACACAACTTCCCTCTATTAGCAACGCAGGCGAAGCGATAAAAAAATTTGCGCTAAGCGCGAATGTCGCAAGAATTTAACACCTGCTAAAAACATGACTTCCCTGTTTGTTGTATGGGAGGTGGATTGTCAGGCTAAGTCCCCCATGGCGTTAATGCGTGAATATCGCTGGATTTCTAGCGATATTCACGCATTTCGCCGAGATCGCTGGATATTTTATCGCATTGGAGATAAACGTTGCTAATAGCGTGTTATCTCCGCGATAATATCCAGGGATAGGCGGCGATAAAAAAAAACGCGCTAGGCGCGGTTTGCGATAATTATCGCAAGTTGTTGCTAATATCCCCCCAGGTACGTTAAGGGTAATCACGTGAAGCTCCATAATTTAACAGTTGTTTCTGCCCCTCTATCTTCAAGGTATGCCTTGTGGGTTAAACAAGTTACATTTCGGGACTAGTGAATCTGATAAATGCACCAGTTTATTTACCTTTCCTCTAGTAACACAATGATATTTGATCACAAACAAGCTTTACTTTTTTATGCATAATATTCTCGGTCAGATAGATATTTTGAAAGAGAATTTTCACCCAGTAAAAACATTTTAGAGAGTCTGTAATCTGAGCTCTTTGGACAAATGTTTAATTCCTATCCTATATAAAGAACCAATTACCATTAATGTTATGCAGGTGAATGTTCTGATCACACATTATATCCTTGAAATCATTGTGAATCTGTACACTTCTTTGAAAAATTAGGAAATTACAATATAAAACAATTTGAAAAACAGAGTATCATAATTATGAACTCTGTACTTAACACCCTCACCCCTCCATCGAGAATATTATGTACATAACTAACAAACACCAAGAGATAATTTAAACTTTTCCAAATAAATATGTTTGATCTAATGAATAGTGACATAAGCATTAATCTTCCACAAAGGTGACTCCATGATCATGTTCCCAGCTCTTCTATCAGGTTTACTGGATGCCTAAATCAATAAGGCTAAACGTATAGCCTAGCCTCAAATACTATTCATGTAACCCCTTGCACTCCATGACAACTTTCTTTTCTGAACAAAATCTTCACATCAAAGCCACATGGAATTGCACTTTGCATTCCACTTTTCTACATTCTTTTGCTTTCTGAAGCAGGGACAAATCTGATTGTGCATCAATTTGAGCTTAATGTGGTGGTGTCAACTCTAGAGTCATTGAATGGATTGAAAAATTGTAGGTTCAAAGATCCCTTTACAGCTGTTACCATAGGTCCATGATTTGCACAATACATTATTGCCACTATCATTAAAATCATCTAGTAAATTACTGGCCTAAATAACCTACATCAGGGAGTGAAAGAGGAGGGCATTATTGTGAATTTTGGACAGGAATGAGCTCCCTTAAAAAATTTTCTTTTTCTGCATACTGACACCCTCACCCCTTATGTCTCACTCAGATCCATTAAGACAAATGGCTAAAAGCACTTGAGAAAAAACTCATGAGCACTGTGAGAAATTAGGTTGTTAGTTGAAACCCTACTCAAGCAACAGTCACAACCCTTGTCAGGGTGATCCACAAAAAGTCACTAAATTAACCTGTTCTTAACCAATTGGTAGCCTACCACATTAGTAGCCAGGCGTAACTGAGTACGAAACGTAACTTAGTAAGAAAGTGAAAACACAACACAGTAAAAAACCCATGCCAATCTAAAAAAATAGAATAGTCTTTAGTAAATAGAATGACAACAAAAGAACAAAAATCCAATCAGTAGAACTAGAGACATACAATTTGAAGGATTTTAGGAAGAATAGCACTTAGAAGCAAATAGCGCCTGAAGAAAATTGGGGTACTGATTGAGGAGGGTGAAACCCTAAGCAAGCAGCGACCACAAATCTTGTCAGGGTGAAATACAAGGAAACCTGGCACAAAAGTAGTCAGGCTTAACTTAGATGCAGTGTGTGAAGTATTTTCTAGACCAGTCATCCCTAGGGTGGTCTTCTACCATACTGCTTGCCTGCTTACCTCCTATTTTTGTTGTATATTTTTCTTGGACATAGGACTCTGAGCACTTTACCACTGCTGACCAGTGTTAAAGTGTATGTGCTTCTCCCCTAAACATGGTGACATTGGTTTACGCACAATTGGCATATTTAGTTTAGCAATATGTCCCTTGTAAAGGGGTATCCCATATATACAGGGCCTGTAATCTGAATGCTACTAGTCGGCCTGCAGCACTGGTTGTACCACCCACATAGGTAGCCTTTCAAACCGGTCTCAGGCCTGCCGTTGCAAGGCTCGTGTGGGCAGTTTACTGCCACTTGGACTCGGCATTTAAAACCACTTGCCAAGCCCTAAACTCCTCTTTTATTACACATATGTCACCCCTAAGGTAGGCCCTAGGGAGCGGTAGCCCTAAGGGACGGGTGCTGTGTAAATAAAAGGTAGGACATGTACTTTAACCCTTTCAGTGCTCATTACGGAATGGTTCCGTCATGAGCACAAGTTCCAGTGTGCTCATGACGGAACCATTCCGTCATGAGCACATGCTCAGAAAATCCCTCTGCTGCAGACAGCAGAGGGATTTCCCTTTTTTTTTTTGCCTGGGGAGGTGGGGAAGAGCTTCCCCAACCTCCCCAGGCCTATTTTTAAATTTCCTTGCAATGACGATCGCGCGCATGGCGCGCAATCGTCATTGCAACGAAAACGAAACTGAAACGTAGTTTCAGTTTCAGTAGTTTCAGTGCTCGTGGGGCTATCTCAGCCCCCGAGCACCGAAAAAGATGGGAGGGGTATCGTTGGAAAGGGTAGAATCTCCCTTTCCAATGGTACCCTTCCCTAGTGGATCCCTGCTTGGGGATCACCCCAGGGGGGCAATCCCCAAGCAGGGATCCACCCACTAGACACCAGGGAGGGGGGAGCGGCCCCTTGGGCAAGGGCCTTTGCTCCCCCATATTTGTTTGGGCACCACAGTCTTTCTTCCCCCCTGGGGGGCAGATGGGGGCAGTATCCCCCAATCTGCCCCCCCAGGGGGGCGGAAAGCCCACTAGAAGCCAGGGATTTTTTTTTTTATTGACGTTGGGGTGGGGGCTGCCCAAAAAGGGCATGGCACTGCCCCCACCCCCCCAGAGAAATGTCAGTCTTTCTGCCCGACCAGGGGGCAGACAGGGGCAGTAGCCCCAAATCTCCCCCCCGGGGGGGCAGAAAGCCCACTAGAAACCAGGGATTTTTTTTTATTGAAGTTGGGGTGGGGCTGCCTAAAAAGGGCATGGCAATGCCCCCACCTCCCCAGAGAAATGTAAGTATTTCTGCCCCCCCAGGGGGCAGATGGGGGCAGTAGCCCCCAATCTGCCCCCGGGGGGGCAGAAAGCCCACTAGAAACCAGGGATTTTTTTTTTATTGACGTTGGGGTGGGGACTGCTTAAAAAGGGCATGGCAATGCCCCCACCCCTCCCCCCAGAGAAATGTCAGTCTTTCTGCCCCCCCCAGGGTGAAGATGGGGGCAGTAGCCCCCAATCTGCCCCCTGGGGGGGCAGAAAGCCCATTAGAAACCAGGGATTTTTTTTATTGATGTTGGAGTGGGGGCTGCCTAAAAAGGGCATGGCAATGCCCCCACCCACCTGGGAAATGTCAGTCTTTCTGCCCCCCCAGGGGCAGATGGGGGCAATAGCCCCTGATCTGCCCCTGGGGGGGCAGAAAGCCCACTAGGCACGAGGGATTTTTTTTTATAATGTAGGGGTGGGGGCTGCCCAGAATAGGCATGATAATGCCCTGCCCCAAAAACAATTACCACAGTCTTTCTGCCCCTCCCCAGAGGCATACTGGGGCAATAGCCCCATATCTTCCCCCCGGGGAGGCAGAAAGCCCACTAGGCCTCAGGATTTGTTAAATTTTTATTCAGGGTTGAAGTCAACCCAGAATGGGCATGCCAATGCCCACACCTCCCCAAAAAAGTGCCACAGTCTTTCTGCCCCCCGGGGGACCCTGATCTGCCCCCGGGGGGGCAGAAAGCCCACTAGGCGCCAGCGATTACGCTGGCTTTTTTTATGCATGGGGTGGGGGCTGCCCAGAATGGGCATACCAATGCCCCCACATGGGGGTGGGGGCTGCCCAGAATGCCACCAATACCAATGCCTCCACCCCCCAAAATCATAGCCAGTCTTTAACCCCCCCCCCCCGATTCCCCCTCAGGGCGGCAGAAAGTCCACTAGGCACAGACTTGTTTTTAGCAATGTGCCTACCTGTGGATTTTGGCCCTAGCACAGCCGGCACATAGGGAAACCTAGCAAACCTATACATTCTTGAAAACTAGACACCCAGGGAAATCTAGGATGGGGTGACTTGACTGGCTCTCACCAGGTTCTGTTACCCAGAATCCCTTGCAAACCTCAAAATGTGTAAAAAAAAAACACATTTTCCTCACATTTCTGTGGTGGAAAGTTCTGGAATTTGTGTGGATCCACAAAATTCCACCCACCCCACATTCCCCAAAGTCTTCTGAGAAGAATGGTACCTCACTTGTGTGGGTGGGTCAAGTACCCGAGACAGGCAAGGGCCCAAAACCTATTGCGGTGACATCAAAATTACCTATCACAAAACAACCAGGTGTTGCAAGGGGGGTCCCATGAGTTTTTGACCCCGGGCTCAGCGGCCATCTAGGGAAACCTACCAAACCCACACATTTCTGAAAACTAGACACCCGGGGGAGTCCAGCAAGGTATGGCTTGCGTGGGTCCCCCAACATTTCCCTACCCAGAATCCCGTGCAAACCTCAAATTTTGTTGAAAAAAATAATTTTTTTCTCACATTTCTGTGTGGGAAAGTTGTAGGATCACAGGGCTGACACAAATTTCCTATCACCCAGCGTTCCCCCCAGGTCTCCCGATAAAAATGGTGCCTCACTCTTATGGGAGGCCCAAGTACCCGCGACAGGCAAGGGCCCAAAACATATTGTCTACTTTTTTTAAATGTATAGCTTTCCAGGATCCATTATTGCTTTCATACACATTTCTACCATTAACTGGAAAGAGGTTGAAAGCACAAGAAATAGCAAAAATAGGCTATGTACCAGAAAAATTACAAAACTGTGTAAAAAATGTTGGTTTTCTGACAAAAGTCTGCTTGTCCCTGAAAGCTGGGAAGATGGTGATTTCAGCACCACAACCCCTTTTTTGATACCATTTGCAGGGAAAAAAACAGACGCTTTCATCTGTAGCCCTTTTTTCCCATTTAAAAAAAAAAATTAGCTGTATTTTGGCTAATTTCTGGGTCCCCTCTAGGGGAATCCACAAACCCTGGGTACCTTTAGAATCCCCATGATGTTGGAAAAAAAGGACGCAAATTTGGCGTGGATACCTTATGTGGTCAAAAAGTTACAGGGGCCTAAGCGCGAACTACCCCAAATAGCCAAAAAAAGGCTTAGCACAGGGGGGGAAAAGGCCTAGCAGCGAAGGGGTTAAGTTTTGCATGTCTTGGAAGTGACAAACACCCACATTAGTTTTTCACTACTTTGAGGCCTACTCCTCTCATCGGCTTGCATTTGAAACTCCTCAATATAGTTTTTAAGCCTTAATTACTGATTAGAAAGGAGTAGCTGCATCATGTTTTGTATCCTTGGAATGGTAATGATAAATCCTCTTTACTGGTAAAGTTGGATTTAACATTACTGTTTTAAAAAGCCACTTTTAGAAAGTGGACATTTCTCTGCTCTTACTGCTCTGTGTGTCTTACATCCTGTCTCGAATACACGTTTGGGGTGGGTGACAGCTTAGCTCTCCCTGGGCAGGAACAGACGAGGTAACTTACAATTACATCTGAATAGGCAGTGTCCTGTTTCCCACACAAAGGACTGATTATCCCCTACTGATGCCAGGGCTGGGAAGAAAGGGGGGCCTGCCCAGTTCAAGGGGCTGCTTTGAAGTCACCTCCACTTCAATGGCACAACTGGGTATAAGTACTGGGGCCCTGACCCTACCAAAACAGTACACTACTCGACCTGTGAAGAACTCTCCCGGGAGTAAAGACTGCTGTGCTACAAGAATTGCTATTCTGCTTGACTGCTGCCCTGAAAGAACTGCTTTTTTGCTTTGCTGTGCTGCCCTGATGCCTGCTGATCTCTGCCCTGCTGAGGACAAGGACTGGATCAACCTCATTTGAACCCCGAGTGACTCCAAAGGCTTTCTGGCTTACCCCCTGTTCTGAAGTCTTCGGGCCATCAAAGCCTTCTTTCAACCCTGCAACAGCACCTGGACTCTGCCATCTGTGAGTCCTACCCTGCCAGGTGGTGCCAATCCAGTCCTGGCCCCTTTAAAGGTGACTTCTGCTGTACACAACCATCAAAATCAATGCAGTGACGACTTTGCGCCGATCAGAACCAACACATTGCTCTTCAATGCAGGAGTTGATTGACATCGCTTTGACAGGCTGCGCGGCTCATCGACGACAGATGTCATGGCTCGATGACGACACAGCACTTGCATCGTAAAGGGGTTCATCGATGAAGCCTTCATCATTTGTGGTGCTCAACAACATTGGACAGCGCGGCTCGACGACGAAGCAGCGCCTGCATCGTAAGGGGTTCATCGACGAGGCCTTCATTGCCTGCGCAGATCGGAACTGATGCATTGAGTCTTCGTAATCAACACTTGCTCCATACGAGGTACTTTTTAAGCGGACCTGTGTGCTAACTGTGGCCGGCCCACCCTCCATCGAGGTCAGCCTGAACTTTGGATTTACTCCGGTCCAGCGTGACCTCAAGTAACCCCTAAGCTCTATTAGGCTCTAAGCACCAGATTTTTGATTTGTTCTTTAAAAATTCATAACTCCAGTTCTACTTATTGAATTTTTGTCAAGTTGGTCTTGTTTTACTCCTGGAAATATAATCAATTTTTTAAACCTCTGTGGAGTATTTTTGTGTTGTGTTTTCATTGTGTTACTGTGTGTGTTACACAAATGCTTCACACATTACCTCTTTAGAAGAGCCTGACTGCTCTGTGCCAAGCTACCAGAGGGAGAGCACTGGTTATATTTTAGTGTGTATCTGGCTTACCCTGACTAGAGCTGTGGTTCCTGCTTGGACAGGTTGCACAACTCTGCCAACCAGAAACTCCAGTTCTAACAGTATTTACATACAAACAGTACGAAAGTAAAAACACCACACCAGAAATATCCCACACCAATTTAGAAAAGTAAAGTAAAATGTAATAAATTATTTGACACTAAAACAGCAAAAATCCAGTCAGTCAAACCGGATCATTTTAAACGTTTGGGTGAAGATAGTACCTAAAAACACAAAGGGTCAAATGTGGCTATCTCATTGCACCACACCGGTACAAAGTTGCAAGTTCAGGCTGACTATGATGGGGCATGGGCCCGGTACAGGGACCAAGTTAGGCCCGCTGAACAAAGTCCCTTAAATCCTGGTTGCAGACCATTGAGAAATCCTACATCAAGGATGTGTTGCACAGAGGTGATTCCAAAGAGCTGTGGTGCTTTGATGTAAGGTCCTGCTTCGAGCATTCATTACACAGTGGTGGTTTCGAGGAGCTGCTGAGCATAGCCCTGCATCTAGATGCATGATGCAGCTGCATCTCAGAGGAGCTAGGCAACTGTGATGCAAAGTCCTGCATTGAGATGCATCATGCAGCAGTAGTTCCGAGGAGCTGCTGAGACGCGATGCAAGTCCTGCGTTGATATGCTTTATGCAGCGGCTGTTCCTATTAGCTGCAGAGCAATGCGTCGCACTGTGTTTGTTCTGCTGGGACTACAGGTGGGCTGGCAGAGCACCTTCAGGCCCACTTTCAAGGGTCCAGGACTAGGATGGCACCACAAAGCGGCAAGACTCACATCAGAAAGAGTCCAAGTGCAGGGTGGTTGGAGCCTTTTCTGTCCCTGAGGCTGGGATCAGAAGGACAGCCAACTAGCCTTTGGAGTATCTCACGTGGTCCTGGGTTGAAGATGCAGAGCCAGTCTTCCTCACTCAGGCAGCAGAGTAGCAGGGCGAAAGAGTAGCAGTCCTTTTTGTCACAGAGCATCACAGCAGTCCGTCGTCTAAGGTTTCCACAGGCCCAGATGTGTACTGAAGAGTTGGGTCTGAGTGTTCAATATTTATACTTGTTGCCACCTTTGAAGGAAGAAAGGTTTCTACCCCAAAGGTGTTTGGAATTTTCATCCTTCCTGCCCTGGCTCCAGCTTGTTTGGGGGCACAACAGTCTAGTGTAAATCTCTGTGTGAGTGGGCTGAGGCACAGTCTTTGTGATGTGACAGTGTGGCAGGTGACAGCCCCCCTTTCAAGTCAGAGATGGCCCATTCTGCCAAATAAAAAGGTCTTGAAGTGAAAAAGAAAAAGAAAAACAATTAATAAATACCTGATG
The DNA here is from genome assembly GCA_963921515.1 of Calotriton arnoldi. NCBI lineage: Eukaryota > Metazoa > Chordata > Amphibia > Caudata > Salamandridae > Calotriton > Calotriton arnoldi. Next base: position 170,259 of record CAWUFW010019588.1, read on the forward strand.
ATCATAACATGTGTGTGTGATCTCGGTGGTAAATGAATGTGTGGAATGATATCAGTGCTGGCACTTGTGTTGTTTCTCTAACTTTCTAATAGTGGCATTTTCAGAATTGTGACTGAAGCTCCAACTTTACCAATAAAATTATTTTAAATTACAATTCTTTAGAGACCAAACTCGACATTCCTACCTGCTGCCTAACAATCTATCACATACTATACGTAATAAGCTAACCCAATGTTATCCTATGAGAGACGTAGGCCAGTGAAAAAGGAATTTTTGAATTTTTCTCTCCCAGGACATGTAATAATTAAAAGTACATGTCCAGCTTTTTAAATACACTTCACCCTGCCCTATAGGATGTTTAGGGCCTATCTTAGGGGTAAATTATATGTATTAAAAAGGGAGTTTTAGGCCTGTCAAAAGGTTTATTTTTGACATGTCAAAATGGCAGCTAAAAACTGCACGCAGAGGCTGCAATGGCAGGCCTGAGACATGTTTAAAGGGCTACTTAAGTGAGTGGCACAATATGAGGCCCTCTAGTAGCATTTAATTTACATTTACATGGTACCACTCTACTAGGGACTTATAGGTAAATTAAATGTGCCAATTGGGTGTATGCCAGTTCCAGGTAAAAAGGAGTGAACATGAGCACTTTAGCGCACTGGTTAGAAGTGGTAAAGTGCACAGTCATAGGGCCAACAAAAATAAGTTCAGAAAAACAGGAAGGGAGAAGGCAAAATGTTTGAGGGAAGACCACTCTAAGGCTGACAGGTCTAGCAAGCACATTTTCATAACGCAGTGTCCAAATGTCTAACCAACAGAAGTGTTGCACAAATGAAAATGGAGAGTTGACAAATGTGTTTTCCAGTCAGGCAATGACTGATCCAATAGTATGACTTCAGGAGTTCAATCAGAGCCTGACTGCAATAATAAATAACATGGCCAGATGGGAAATAACAAACACCTCATACACAAATCAATGCTTGCCGAGGAAATATTTCTTCAAAAAATTGCCAAAATCGCCATATATACATTTTGAGTTTTTCATAAAAAGTAAAGTGAAGTTGTTACCAATAGCGTGTTGTGGATCAGTTTTCAGTGCAAAAGCATTAGGACAGAGATAGGTACATTCTTAGAAAAAAGTGGAGGAACCCATGATCCCTTGTGACTTGATTACTACACATGACTAAGAAAGATAGTTGTTTCCTGGTCATTTTGTCAGCAGTAACAATAAAGGGACTTTCAAGATGTTCCACAAATAATGAGTTTTTTATACGTTCAAAAGAACGCATAATTCTGTCACTGTAAAGAAAATTCAGAAACATGCAACACAAAAGGCATATCTGTGACTGATATATTGTATAGAGCTATGCAAAGTGTTGCAATTGCGCTACATTACCGTAGGTGTCGTGATGACACAGTGATTAGGTGTATGAACTGTGCATCTGTGGTTAAAAAAAGTTTAGGAAACTAAGCAATAGGGACGCATAATATTAATGGCTATTAGTAGGGGACATATTTACAAGCCCTGTGCGCGGCCAGAACATCACTTTTTGTGATGATCTGGTGGCATATATATGGAATGGAATATATGGTTAAATAAGGATTAATATGAAGGACAATATGAATTGTTGCCAAAGAGGCATTACATAGCTGTGCAGTCGGTCTGGGGCATTACGATGCCCCATTTAATTATTTTGTCTTGAATTTAGGTGCCATTTGGGCATGGCACCCGACTGAAATACTGCACGCATTCTTGGATAATTATGGATAAGATTGAATCAACAAGTTAAAAAGGTGTGCACCCTATTACTTCTATTGGGCACGCGGGGCTTAGCCATATCTACAAGGCCACATAAAGCCCCCCTGCATGGCCTTGTAGATATAGAGTAAGGCAAGGCAGTGCAAGACGCAGTTCCCACTCAACACCCATGGAATTTGACAACGCCACAGATTTACAACATCTCGTAAACTTGGGGCAGTGCCAAAATCTTGGACTTCCCTAGGGCAGACATAACTAGGTGCATTCTTGTCCTTTTGAATTGACGAGGGGCAGTACATCAAAATGACTTGCGGTGTTGCCCTACACCAATTCTTTGTAAATATGCCCCTAAGAGTTTTGGGATCAAGACTAAATTTGAGACCATCAGGACAAAATCAAAGACATTGGAAGCATCCAGGTGTGTAAAAACAATATGAAATACACATCCCAGCAATGTAGGGTTCACATGCATGTGTGGCTTACCTTAAATAGAAATAACGAATTGCATACTAAAAAGCTATACCTTTGTTATATTTTTAAAATCCAAAAAAACAGAATGAGATTGCCTGTACAAAGTGAGGCAAAGGACAGCATAAAAGGAATAAGAAAGAATTACCTATATATTGGAAGTGTGTGAATGTATCCGAGCATATTAGAGAGAATGAATCAGGGTCCACTGTTACAAAAAGATCAAAATGTATTATTTAGTCTTTGAAACAGAAGTCAAAACTTCAATATGTCATGTGAGAATGAGGTGGGAAGAGAAACCTAACTGACTGGTAGAATTCTTCTACTTCACCGTATATCTCTAATTGTGATTTATACTGACGGCAATCCTACTTTCTTATAGTCTAGAAAAGAAGGATGTAATGATGGCGGTGAACACAAGAATCCTTGCAAAAAATGCACTGTGTCAGCACAGCATTTAAGGCTAGATGTATGAAAGCATTTTGCATTCTGTGTCGCAAAATCCGGCCGTTTGCGCATGTAGACTTTTTGATTTGCAATTTAGGTAATTGCAATTTTTTTGCGATTACCTACATTGCGAATGCAAATAGGGAATCTCAATTTACGAATCCCTAATGCACATGTAAGAAGCCTTTCCCAAATTCGAACTGTGAATTTAGGAAACGCTAATTACCATCAACTTCAAGTTGATCGTAACCATGTGTGAATTTTGAAAAATGTACAAAAATGCATTCTTCAAAGTGCCATGTTGGGGCATGTGTGCGCTTTACATGTACACAGTTTACATTTTGGGGGTGCTTCAGGGGCTTAGGCCTCCAGGCACCATTGCCTTTGCATTCGCTAATTTGCATTTCCCAATTAGGTCATTGCAAATTAGCTAATGCAAAACCATTCGCACCTATGGGCCTTTCGGCCCATAGGAAAGAATGGAGTCATATTATCATGTTCGCTATTTACTGAATCGCTATTAGGTAATATTAAGGAATCACAAAATATTTTGCGATTCCTACATACATAGTATTTTGCGATCACCAAATAGCGATTCAGTAAAATCGCTATTTGAGAATCGCAAAATGGTTTTTACATACATCTGGCCGTAGAACTTGACTACTAGATGTAAAAAGCATTGGTAAAGCCATTAGGTCTCACACTTCGTCCTTGCCAATGCAGACCTATCAGTTTTGACAAGACATTTACCAATGTCCATTAGATTTGGCAAAAACAAAAACAAGGTTATTGACATATTGTTGATTCTGAGCAACCGTGATAGGCAAGCATGCATAATCAGGAATGCGCATGTATGCATCATGATGCTATGGTGGCCCTATAGTTACTGCACATGCAAACACTTGTGCCTACAAGCATACACTGTCATGTATAATGATGCAGCAGCCATTTCTTTCTATTTACCATTCAAATATGGTGGATGACTAGCTACTTAATTAAAAGAACTTAAAACGTGTGTCAATGTTCTTTAAAGAAAAATATCATTTTGGGCCTTCTAAAAAATGTTACAAATAATGAGCAAGTCAGCATTGGTCATGAGGATGGAGGTGTGGCAGATGATTGAGCAATTATAGATGAGCAGTAGGGAAGCGATTATAAAAAAACAACGGAGGCACCACTGTACAAAAAAAATAAACCCGACAAGGGAATGGGCAATGGGAGAAGCAATGGGCAAGTGGGAGGTGGGGGTCAGCAATATTGAACATTCCGGAAGTGACATATGCAGGAGAGATCAAGAAACACATTCCATTGCATGGAATGCTGATGTGAAGTTGCAAAAGAATAGTGGAAGGACTGGCAACAAAGACAAAAAAATGGTAAGCAATGGGCTGATCCACAGCAGACTGTAACTATTGGTTTTGTACACAATAGTTTTTCAAAATAGACAGTTAAAAGTTGTCTGTAAGTGAAAACTGAAAACGTAAATGCTGATTAAAAGAAAAATAACATAATCAGTTCTGTGATTTATGAAAAATATATATTGCCTTGCTTTGATACAAAGGGTTACGAAAAAATATCACAAAGTCTGTCAATGTAAGACAAATTAGAACAGCCACCTGAAAGAAAGACAATAAAAATGATGCTACTTACATTGAGTCCTGACAAAATACTGAATAGTTAATCACCTCTTGGACACTGATAGCCAATGTAGCTTTTTACACGAGTAGATATGCCTTCCCTCATTGACAGTGGCACTAAAATATGCTGCTACAATTTCCATTATATGAAATTGCAGTATAAGGTACTCTGGGAGTCCTAAATTGAGGTAGTGTCTTTAATGTAGTTAAGTTGCTATCTGGATTGAGAAGGACACCACGGGTGGACCTGTCTCAAAATTTGCGAAAAAGCAAAGCAGAGATAGTGCTATTTACATTATTGATTTGGAAATAGTAAGCTTACCTGTGTGCCTATTTATGCGTTTTACAGGTTTTTAAAATGCTGTAAAATGTAAATTCATGAGCAATTTTCTTCTCCTCTCCTCTCTCATACATGGGGGCATATTCACAAGGACACATTGCCGATTTATTGGCACTTTTCCACCACGAAAGTGGCAATAGATATATCGCCCTATTCACAAGCCTGCGCTAACAGCCGACATCGCCAGTTTGCCTGCGATAGCTGCCGCTAAAAACATCGCCAAGGCTGACAGCGACAACTAACGCTAATCATATGCAGAGTAGGCGTTCCCGTCCAAAAACTCATGATTACACCACTTTGCGATATTCTCAATGACCAGCCCAATCGGTGATGCGGGCAAAAAACACGCGATAAGGCACGTTAGCAGCAGGAACTTAAGACCTGCTTTTTTCTGGTCTTAAGTAGGACAAAAACCTGCAGTATAAAGGGAGCCCAGCCCAGAGCCACATCTGAAGACCAACAGATGCCATGGAGCTACTAATCATGCAGCTTGGAGACGCAAGAGGGCCACAACACCCACCGCCACCACCCCCAGGACCACCCCCACCCCCAGGACCACCCCCCCGGACTACCACCGAGGCAGCGCAGAACAAGACAGTGGACCTTCCGAAAACGCACAAGCCTCAGAGACTTAACGCCAGAGGATGTCATTGCCCACTACAGGCTCAAAAGGACAACCATCCTCCGCATCCTGACCCACATTGCCCACAGGATGACGGTACCAACACAGCAGACAACCAACATCCCTCCGCAAAGTCAAAGCTGCTGGCTGTGCTGCACTTGTTGGCCTCTGGTACCTTCCAACCAACAACTGCCAGAGTCGGAGGAGTCTCACAGCCAGCCCTATCAAAGTTCATCACAGCTGTCTTGGATGCCATCATCAGCTTGATACCCCAGCACCTTCACTTCCTCCACACTGCACAGGAACAGCTGGAGACCAAGCAAGGCTTTTACACCATAGCTGGCTTCCCGCACATGTTGGGGGCAATTGACTGCACACATATCCTACTTGGGCCCCCTGCCGACACTGCACACAATTACCGCAACAGAAAGCACACGCATTCCATCAATGTGCAGGCAATAGTGGACCACCGGGGACTGTTCACCAATGTCGTCGCCAACTTCCCAGGCAGTGTGCATGATTCCTACATATTCCGACAGTCCATCATCAACCAGCGCTTTCAGGATGGCACCTATGGAAATGGACTGCTCGTTGGTAAGTACCAACGGAACACACCACACACCACAACTCCGCAATCATACAACTCACAACTGTGGGAATGCACACGTAACAAAATCACATACAACATGCCAAACAACATGCCCACCTACCAGACATGACAACACAAGTAAGTGTGGTAACAGGGGCCAGACATGTAGACAAACCATCCACAAAGGCATAGCCCCTCTGCCACACAATTGCAGAATGTGGGGAGAGGTGGGAACCAAGAATGTGCGAAGGAGGCAAGTGACACATGAATAAGAATGTACAAAATGCCAAGTGTGGCGGCGATGTGCTGGACAATCTTGAGTATGCAGAGCACAGACATGTCCATGTGGACATATACTGCTGGTGTTTGTAGTGTTGTGGACAGTGGACGCAACCATGTTACCTCAGGCAGTGGGGAAGACGGTGGACATGTAGCTATGTTGCCCCCCCTGTAAGCGTAAGCATAGTGGGGTGGGGCCGGCGTACGCCAGACCAGCGTAGGAGTGTGAATAAATAGCCCGGGGCTCTGGGCGTGGTTCACTTCCGGGATGGCCACCAAAGTAACTACTGCGTGTGTCTCTGTGTCCGCCATATCCTGACCATAGGCCTACACACACATGGCCGACCACCTTCAACGGACAAATCTACACCGGCGACGTGGTGGCTACATCACACGCCACCCGGCACACATCTCGTCATCGCCTGCAGGGGCGTGTCTGCCTGGGCAGCGCCCCTCACCCTGCCACGATGCCACCGCTGTGACCGGTGGTGCCTGCGCGATCCTGTGCGCCTGCTGCACCCCAGCCCGCTGGTCCCCAGACCCGTCCGGTGCCCAGCGGTGATTGCCCGCCCCTGCGCACCCAGGCCACACTGCTCACCTGCCACCACCGGCGTGTCTCCAAGAGGGCCCACCACGTGCCGGTGCAATCTTCAAGTCCGAGGCCCGCGAGCTTGGCAGCCCCCTCAGCCCATCGCTGGCTTCCACGCAACAGGCCCCCAGCGCACCCAGATGCACCGCACTGTGGAGTTCTGTGTGTGCTGACTGCTCCCTTTGGCCTACACTGCGGTCCAGCAGGTCTCACACAAATCTAATCCAGTCTGGACCTCCAGGCCTACTGCATCATCGCAGGCTGCACAGCCGCTCATCCCAACCGACTAGCAATAGTGTCTCATTCGGTCTCCTACAAATATCAAGAAGCTACGAATGTTTAGACAACCCAGAACATGAGCACTCCTGACTCACCTCAGAGTCGCAGGAACAAGACCATCTTTCGCTCTCTCGTACTTGTCCACAATAAGAATAATCAGAGTCACTAAATAAGTCCAAAATGTTTATTTTGACTATAGTGATTCATGAAACAGTATGCGAACCACGACCAGCAGCAAAATGCATAAAGCTAGCATCATCAGCATTGTTACAATACCATAGAATACAAAAGGAGTCATCATTTTATAAAGACTGTGAAAAAGGCAAAATAACTAGGCCTAATCACCCTCCCCTTGGCAGTAGGAAGGTATTTTATATAACAGAGGATCTCTAGGCGTTATTAGCAGACCCCCTACCTGAAAGCCTAAACGCAAAGGTTTACATCATAGGAACAGCAGAGCTCAGCTCCATGGAACGGCTTTCTTCGAGTGTGTTTCAAAAACATGCAACCACGTTATATCAAAGCACGATTCTTCCATATTGCAGCTGTTGCTAACATGTTTTGTCTAGGTAATAGGGACTGACCAGAACAGAATAACAAGAGACATTGTTGATCGACCTTGCACATTATGTTCAGACAGAATTTAAAGGGAAAGCTGAGAACGTGAAAAACAATCTGTTATCATGTACAGGGCAGAGGAAAGTGTCGCGAAAACAAACTCTAGCAGAGGCGTGTGCAAAAGCAGCAGCATAGGGCAAGCAAACTCATGCTAACTTAGCAATGTCGACAATGTATCCAAAGGGCCTCATAACCGCATATAACACCCTCCCCCTGGTAAGTCAGTAGGACATAGACAGAAGAACAAAAACAGAGTCCAAAAGTCAGGCAGTGTTCAAAATATCGGTGAGGAACTTCCCAAAAAAAATAAAAAATAAATCGGAGAAAAAATGGAAAGTTCATAGAAAAAGCTAAAGGCACATTGAGCTTTTAAAAAAAGAGTCAATAATGCAGACAGCGGAGTTGTGACGACCTAAGCAGTTAATCCATGAAGGTACGTGTGCAAAGAAATGCAATTCCCTCTAACAGTTCATCCTTGTCATTGGTAGTAAAAAGCGATGACATCCAATTAAGTAAGTCGAAGGAACAATCATGTTCCTCATAAGCAGGAGCATCCAAAACCAGAAATGGGAAGCTTGTGTGATATTCAATGAAACTACGTTGTAGGAAAGTCTGCGCAGCCGCACAGATATCCGATTGAGCCAAGATTCCACGTAAAGTTGCACGCGTCATTTGACCATCCACAGAACAAGCCTCATCATGCGCCTCTAAGGGTCCCATCAACCGGCTGAAATCAGGGATTGGACACCACGTGTTCGATAAGCAAAGTTCCATCGCCCAGGAGAAAGGACATCTTTTGCAATGTAGCACAGGTTGCACGCAAGTATAGTAGGCAAAGCAAAAGGTCAAGTCGTAACTGACGGCAATCGTTGCTAAAGGCAAGCATCCAAAAGCCCCATACAGCCGATTGCGGTGCAGTTGTAGCTGGGCCGGCCTGTGCAGAGCCACAAAGTGAGCAGCCATTACGAAGCACAAAGAGGAGAAGCAGGACACCAGCTACTAGCGCCAATATTAAGGGGAACCCTCCGAAAATGCAGGAAAATATAGAATGAATAAAAGCTAGTATTACCCCGAATATAGTTTGAAAAGAAGAGACCAGGCCAGATCCCACACATTTAAACAAATGTGCAAGGCCGGTCGTCTCAGATGCATAAAATATTTGGTGAATTAGTTCCCCAAAATGAAGTGGGAGGTTAGTGTTAAGAAGCGACTGTATCTCACTCGAGGTCCGAGCCACCTGCAATCTGAATGTTTCTCTGGCGGAAGTGAGGGGCACCTCCTGTTGGAATAAAAGGGCTTTGAGCCTGCTCAACTTGTTGAACTCTGCTTTCAAAGTCAGAATGGAAGGCCACAGTGAAGAATCTTAACTCCCTTGAGGGGGCGGGAAAAGGACATTGCTACAAGTAAATAGGCTCGGGGGGAGGGAGGAGCAGCTGTGAGGCTATGTAATACACATTGATCCCGCACATTTGCCAGAAGCAATACATGGCAAACATGAATCCCAAATTCGCACAAATCACACACCACAAAACTTGTAAGTCTGCCAACACAGCATGCAGAACCACTAATTTAGACAAATCTCACTTACCTCTCACAGGTGATCAAGGATATGCACTCTGCCCGTGGATGATGACACCCCTCCGAGCCCCGAACACCCCGGCCCAGAGGCAGTACAATGTGGCCCACAAACGCACCAGGGGCATTGTTGAGTGCACATTTGGCGTGTTAAAGTCACGTTTCAGGTGCCTGGACATCACAGGTGAGAGACTCCTGTACAGCCCAGAAATAGTGTGCAAGATGATCATTGCATGTTGTGTATTGCACAACATATGTGTACGCACCAATGCCCCATGGATCCAGGTGCCAGATGCACTGGACGATGATGAGGAAGATGAGGCAGGTGGACCACACCCCACTGCAGCTGCAGCAGGAATAGCCCGAAGGGACACAATCATTAACAATTTCTTCGCATGAGCACTTCACATTGTGACTGTCCTTAGCAATCATGGAACAGTACAATATGACCACATGGACAGCATGTGCAAATAAATTTATTGCAACACACATTCCCAGTGTGCATGTCAGTCCTCTGCATTAGCACATCACTTTGACAAGTGTAAGTGCAACATTAAGTGCTAACAATCTCACGAATAGCAAATATATGGTGGGTATGTCACCTCTGTACAGAGAGGCTGTTTAGGGTGTCACGTATTCGAAATACCATTTCAGGGTGTCAAATGTAGTACGTAATCCCACTCATCAGCGTATCACATGTGTACAAAAACATGACATGAAGGCTGTCATTGGTGTCCAAAAAAAGACAACAGGGTGTCATTTGGGGTCAAATATGACATTTCGGGTGTCCATTGGGGTCAGATATGAACCACCCTGATGCAGAGATGCACCCTGTGACTCAAGTCCCACAACATGAGCAACATGGACGTAAGGGGGATGACGTCAGGGGTTGTTTGTGCACGTGGATGTGTCAGAGTGTGACTTGCTCCTTTACGAATGTGGTCCACACTCAGTCACTTCAGTGTTGTGGCGTGCACCATGTCATGATAATTGGACTACAGCCATGCTAATCGTCATGCAGTGTCACTTGCATTGTCAGTGTGGCTCATGGACCCGCAGCTTTGCTGGGTTCAGCACATGTGCATGGGTTTGTTGTGAGATTGGTGATGTGTGGGGAGGGCCCCGTCTGGGCACATTGTCGACGGGGGCCTACTTGCTGTTTCTATGTGTGCTGCAGTATGCCAAGGAGATCAGGGACATGATCCAGGGTCATTGTGGGTGTGCACTCTGCTACACTTAATTGTGCATGTGTGCCATTGTGCCCATCTCCCCCCGTCCCCCCAGTCCCTGGTCGTTACTCACCCTGTTGCTGTTCGGTCATGTCATGTTGAGCAGTGTCCGGTCCCCCAACTCCTGCCACCGTCTCCCCACTGATGACTGCGGACACCATTTCCTCCATCTCATCCAGCTCCTGCTGTGGCGCTGGACTCCCACCTCAAGTCTGCATTGCTGCTTTCCGGTTGTTAGCGAGTTTCAGCTTGGTTTTGCGCTTCACATCATTCCAGCTCTTCTT